>JARFOD010097422.1:0-12469 GCA_031763545.1 Mopalia muscosa
AATAGGAGTTATAAAAAGCGTTGACAACATGGCTGACCGAATAGGGGCTATATTAAATGTGGACACCATGACTGACCAAATAGGGGCTATATAAAGTGTTGACACCATGGTTGATCGAATAGGAGTTATAAAAGGCGTTGACAACATGGCTGACCGAATAGGGGCTATATTAAATGTGGACACCATGACTGACCGAAATAGGGGCTATATAAAGTGTGGACACCATGGCTGACCGAATAGCGGCTATATTTAAAGTGGACACCATGGCTGACCGAAAAGTGGCTATATAAAGTGTGGACACCATGGCTGACTGAATATGGGCTATATTGAGCGTGAACACCATAGCAGACTGAATAAGGGCTATGTAAAGTGTTGACACCATGGAAGACCGAATATGGGGCTATATTGAGTGTGGACACCACGGCTGACTGAATATGGGCTATATTAAGTGTGCACACCATGGCAGACTGAATAGGGGCTATATAAAGTGTGGACACCATGGCTGACCGAATAGGGGCTATATTAAGTGTGGACACCATGGCAGACCAAATAGGGGCTATATAAAGTGTGGACGTAATGGCTGACCGCATAGGGGCTATATTTAGTGTGGACACCATGGCAGACCGAATAGGGGCTATATTAAGTGTGGACATGATGGCTGACCGAGCAGGGGCGATATAAAGTGTGGATACCATGGGCAAAATGGATGATATTTAACAGACACACAAATGGTATGCCAACAGACACAAACTATGTGGACATGATAATTGTCCGGATAAAGGCTTATAGTGTTGACAAAATAAATGGTAGGTTGACAGCCACAAACTGCGGACATGATAGTTTTCAGGTTAAAAGCTATATAATGTGGGCAAAAAAAATGGTAGGTTAAAACACATAAACTGTGGACATGATAGTTGTCCGGATAAAGGCTATATAGTGTGGACAAAATAAATGGAATGTTAACAAACACACCAACTGTGGCCATGATAGTTGTCCGGATAGATGCTATATAGTGTGGATGAAATAAATGGTAGGCCAACAGACACACAGACTGTGGACATGCTAGCTGTCCGGATAGATGCTATATAGTGTGGATAAAATAAATCGTAGGTTAACAGATGCACAAAATGTGGACAAGGTAGTTGTCCGGATAGATGCTATGTAGTGTGGACAAAATAAATGGTAGGTCAACAGACACACAAACTGTGGACATGCTAGCTGTCTGGATTGATGCTATATAGTGTTGACAAAATAAATGGTAGTTCAAGAGACACACAAACTGTGGCCATGGTAGTTGTCCAGATAGATGCTATATAGTGTGGACGAAATATATGGTAGGTCAACAGACACACAAACCGAGAACATGATAGTTGTCTGTATTGATGCTATATAGTGTGGAAAAAATAAATTGTAGATTAACAGACACACCAACTGTGGCCATGATAGTTGTCCAGATAGATGCTATATGGTATGGACAAAATAAATGGTATGTCAACAGACACACAAACTGTGGACATGATAGTTGTCTGGATTGATGGTATATACTGTAGGCAAAATAAATGGTAGGGCAACAGACACAAACTGTGAACATGATAGTTGTCCATATCGACATCATATGGTGGGGATAAAATAAATGATAGGTTAACAAACACAACCTGTGGACATGATAGTTGGACTGATAAATTCGTGTCGTGTGAGCCCTCTATTTCTTAAGAAGCACACAACAAATAGTCCACAACTGCTCACCGGTCTAGGCATAAAACTACTCGCGCAGAACTATTTTGATGTTACAGTAAGCTGTTTGAGAGGTAAATGCATGACCGGGGCACGATGGATTTGAGTAAGGCCTATAGCGGAATGATTGATTTTAAATCGAAATTTTAGCACGAAGATTCCCACATTCCACAAAATTGATAACAAGACCAAGCCCAAGTTTGATACAGTTGGGGAGATAGAAAGAGAGAGAGCACACCGACAGGAAGGGATGTGAAAAAATGTATTATTTTGAAGTAGATTAGATCCAGGTACCGTCAATATATAGCGTATAGACGGTATAGATTCACCAAAAAAATGCCTTGTAGACTGAGACTGTTTTTATCCAAACTACACAGAAAGAAAAATCTTTTCCGTAAAAACAGAATCAACTTGAAAAACGTTAGCTTTCATTTTATAGCCTATTACATGCACTCATCAATTTTCCTCTGCAAAGTTTCAATTTCCGTTTGCATATAATCCAAAACTCTCTCTGGAAACCAGCTATCAAAGTTCTCCAGCAATATTGTTACCTAATTCCCATGTGCCTTTGTTAGTTCACAGCCATTTGGCTTAAGGTAAAGTTCCGATGTTAAAATTTGTGTCACCGACAAAGGACCATGGGGATCGGGTGGAAACACAATTTCATACTACAGCAGAATGGACTATCAAGGCTGGCATAAAGTAGATTGGGTAAAAAGTAATAGTTGTGTATTACAGTGGTAAGCTGCTGTTACCATCTTACTGAGCATGGCTGAGCCTATCAATATCGATAAATAGTTACAGATCAATAAACACATCAAACAATTGAATAAATATATTTGAAATAATCGGGCTGCAATTGTCAAATCTCCAAAACAAAGTGACCAAGAGGTCCTTAAGAAGTGCATTGAGAAAAATATGCTAGGTACAATAGAACAGGGTTTTACGTCAGTGTTTAAGACAATAATGGGTTGATAGGGATATGATTAGCAGAATGTAAAGACACTGTATACGTCGAGCATTATTGTTTGCCGTTTACCTGCAAATTGCGGTCTGTTTTCTTTAGGGGCAAACGGCATAATGTGAACAACCTCCTTGTCATTTAATTTCGGTCGAATCAATACAATTATGAATTGGATATACTCACCCTCTGGAATCGATTAACTCGAAGGAAAGTTCGCTGCAATCATCTGTGTTGCAAACAAAACAGCTGTGGACATACACCCCTGTTGCTCCTACAACATGACAACAATAATAGCAGACTGAATATGAATTTACGTTTATACTCCAACATATCACTTAAGTTCATTTAGATTATCTCTGCTAGTGTTTATTTATAATATATGCTATTTATATGGAGTGGAATACAGTCCCCTTTTCTGGGGTGTGGGCATTTTGTAACCATCAAGTACCATCTAGCTTTTAAACGCAGACTGGGAACTTTGAGTTAAACCAACACCATTACTGTCTTCCAATGAAGTGTCGAAGGTGCTCTCCCTTTACATTACACCAAAGGTGCATACACATTTGAAAATAGGTAATGTAGGTCGACATAAAATTGAATAATTTTATTGATTTGAAAACGATTGAACTTGTTAGTATCTTTATAATTTTTTTGTTTGTTTGTTTGATTTGGGTGACTGGTATCTTTAAAAAGGCAATGGGATTGATGTTCAGCTGAATGATATCAACGCATAGTCCCGGCGAATTTATACAGTTGTAATTTGGCTTGCTACGAGTGCACAATTTACGATGTATTAGCGGATGTCACTACACGTAGACATTCAACATGGTACTGTACCTAATGCATGCATTGAGGTCATGTCGGAACATCATTCGACACTTTCCGTACCGGTACAGTTATGTCGGAGTTAAATGGAAGCAATAATACTACAATAAAACCTGTAATGTTAACCGCCGGATGTTTTGTCTCGCATGCGTCGAAATCCAGCAAAGTACTCTGTGGTTTTGTATTTAAAAAACAACATCAAACAAGCCCGTTTCTAGGGTCAAATCACCTTCAAAGAAAACATTGTGTCTTTTTTATGTATTACTTGTTGCAAATAATTTAAATTTCTTCCGCTCCAAATATTTTTAAAATAATGTAGCTCCAATGACGTCATCATATCAAAACAAGAATAGCCTTAACCCTAACCCTATTTTCCACACCCTTGTTTAGTATCTTGATGAAGGATATGTGGATAGATTGGAACTTACGTGTTGGTAGGACAGCCCTGACAGACAGCTGGACGACATCTCCAATTGACACTTCTGTTGTTGGGGATCCATTCTGTAAAATTTCGAGAAAAGCTCTGTCGGTAGCTTGTTCGGATTTTTCGTTAATTGACCTGGCCATTATAACAAAACAAAAACGTTAGAGTAAAGCGAACATAAATATTAGGTAGACCATTCCCTTTTTATCTGTTATCCAGGTAAACAAAATGCAAAAAGGCGAAAAATTCCCTTAATGCACAGATATAGGGATGTGTGGATTTTATAGAACATGTTAATTATGACACAGGTAAACACGCTTACCCTCAAGCCCTACTTATATTCCAACCCTTTATAAGGAGTTCCGTGTTGTTCAATGTATAGGTTGACCAAATAAGTCTAAGACGGCTTTGTGGTACATAGTGTTTATTGTAGCTCGGTTGTTTTGGGGGATTTTTTTTCTTTAAATCTAAATAGTTTCCTTTCTGTAAATATAGCTAGGATGCTCTGTCGATGAAATCAGCTTGAAATAACTTTAGTTGACTTTAAGTAAAGATGCCTTATGTGTTTCTACTTTCACGACAATCTTGAGGACAAGACTCTCAGCCATATATAAGCAATAACAAATGCATGTCCTATGCATCGCTTCCTCCTATTTTGGTGTCATTCCAGAGAAGTCAATGATTGTGATCAAAATGAATGATGGCGACTTCATATAAAATATTCTCTTTTGAAATATCTTTTTCTGTTGAGTTAGCTTGTTGAATATATGCATTAAAATCGGCAGTTTACTTTATTAGACGGAAAGGAATTGGGATTTGGTCAAAAGTTTTCTTTAGTCTATAAATCACATAATCAAAAAGTATAGAAAAAAGGCGCATCCTTTTGGATATTCGCGCCATAACTGTTCGGTGTTCTTAATTCTGTTCATTTTATTTGCATGAATATACATCAACAGCAACGGAAAACAATATTAAAAAGACAAAAAAAAAAAATACATAAATATACAAAAATACAAAAAAAATAAATATAATGCCATGTGTACAGAAAACAAAATCCAAAAAAATTATCATTTAAGTAGCCATGTGCCTTTTATAATGGTAACTCACCAGACATGCGCAGCAATGTGGTTAGCTGATTGGTCAAGCGGCACACACCTCCAGCCACCATTGTTTAAATGTTTGCCCACATAGTATTTCAACGTTGCAATGAACTAGCTGGTGAATACGAGTTGTACAACAAATCGCAAAAATACCAAATTAGCGTTGGATAGCGAATTTCACGTTCTATTCAATACTTTGCTTGTTTCTTAAGTTATTCTAAGGTATTCATACATACAACTATACACTACTAGCTTACCCTTCAACTGTAAGCGATCCGGTGGACACAACTAACGGCTGTACGTCTGAGAAGTTGCAGGATGCAGCGTAAGTAACATCTTCGGCAAACGTCAATTCTTGACCTACTCCAGGTAGAAGCCGGGACTTCGCCATCACGTTGATGGCAATCGTGTCTGAACCCTGCAAGAAGGTACGAATATCCGTTTTGAAATAGGGACAAAACTGTTCCAACCGCTGTGATAGGCGTTAAAGAGTTTAACTTCCAAAACAGGGGCCGGGATAAGACGTAACATAATTTGAGAAAACGTAGCCAAAAGTGGCATCAAGTACATGGATATATCTATATCTATAAACCTAAAACTAATGTTCAATCCTTAAAATTGGTCTACAAATAATAGTGTGCGGTAGATTCTGGTTAATACAATGAACTGGTTACTATTAAGAAAATAAAGGCGAAAATCAGGTGTATTATGTTATTACCACAGCTCTGGTTTTCTTCAGTTCAATGTCTGACGCAGGACAAGATATTGGCGTCCCGGGTAAGTCCCCTATGCCGGCCACCTCAAATGTGAATGGTGACTCTACAGTGCCGTCCCCTTCAATCCCATTCCCGGCACTGTCAAATACTCCTAGTGAATTGTCGCTGGAATTCCCATGACGTACTGTATATACAGCCTCGATTTGGTCTGCGTTTTTCACCAGGAAAAACTTTAAGTTGTATGCGGATTCTGTTTTCCAACATGCCACTGCGGCTGAGTAAGACAAGAAATAAGATATGTATTTAAGTTGGTGTAGAGTAAGGAACTAATACAAATTGTTTGGGTGTATGGTGAGCAGTGTGGACCCATGTAGACAAGAAATAAGTCATATGACTCATGCCCTTGGTGCATTACACTGTCCCGGGATTTATTATTTAGCAGTTTTGAGTAAACGAAAGAAGAAAAATTTAATTAATACAAATAGCTCTTCTGTTATTTCATAGTTTATTGTAGTCTTAAAATAAGTTAAATGGAAGGGAATGGAACAAATAACCAATACCTATTTAAGTTATTGAATCAACATCACTTTTGAAATCAAGATTAAAGGTATATTGAACGTACTTCAATTCACCCCATTGCGCATAACTCCATATTGATCGTAGCCACTTCTCATTTAATTTAAAATTACCAAAAATAAATACACGCCATCGTGTATTATACGGCCCAACAACAGTTTCAATAATTTATCTAGTTATGTTTACAACAAAACAAATATGCCTATATATAATATGTTGGAATAGAACAAGCCCTCTTTGGCTTTATTCCAGCCATGCCGTTTTAATGTATTCTGCTATAATGCTTTGTCTATATTTTAAGGAGAATATATATCAAATCAAATCAATTAAACTGCATTAACATATGAGAGAAGCGCACGAAAAGCATACTGTCTAAACTTACCTTGTTGTGTGAGCGAGGCATGCTGAGGCTGTGTTAATCCAGAACAATACTGTAGGACAACAAGAAAGTGATCTCATTTATACATACACGCCGAATATAGATCGGAACATTATGTACTTTTACATTTTTGAAAAGCTTTGATAGACAGGAATATAAATATGACATTTTAATGAAGATTCAATGTTTACTTTGAAAACTGATTGCAAAAGGAATTAAAGTCAACAGAAACTAACACAGTGCATTTTTGGTGTTTTATTTCTCATAATGCATGGAATAACTATAACACCGAATAACACCGAATAAATCAATTTGGTAGAATAGTCTTTTGATCTAAAAAGGGTACCTCAATTTTCGAAAAGTTGCTATAAGAACGATTTTCATGGACATGTTTACTGACCGAGCCAAAATATCTTTCGTAAAACATTTGAAAAAATCTGGACGGAACTTTTAACAAAGGCGGTATTTCGATGCCCACAGTGTGCTGTTTAAAATGCAACAATTTTGAAGTGGGGTATACTTTACGAGATATGGACAAGGTTCTGTCTTGAATCTGCACCATTTATACTGTCTCAAAGAGGCATTTAAATACTGATTATTTATTCAATCTATATTGGACCTTTTACCAGGGTGGCTAAGCCAAACGCCAATTATTTAATACAGTTCACGTGTAACTCCCTCAAAGTGACAAAGTGTTCGTATGGAAACGTCTCCTAGAGGTTACCACCTAGCAAAGCTATTTTTTTTTTTGTGCCAAATAACACTCTTAGAATATAAACATTAGTTATAATTAATTTTAATTTGAAAAAAAAATAAAGTCGTACAAACCACAACGTCCAATAATATTAAAACAAGCTGAATCTTCATCCTTCTATTCCTCCCTCAATCTTCAAGAATGAGCTATTGATTTGGGAAATTAGTATCTCGATAAATTCCCATTTTACATAGGCGCATTCATTATACTGTTATCTCAGAGCCACGATTCATAAACGCTTGACTGATTTAAGATTCAATCTGCTTATCCTAACAAATCATGCGTGTCTCCATATTAGGCTAAAAAAAGCGTGCCCTACTTTGCCCTCGGGTCTAAGGTGTATAAAAAATTATATTGACAAAGGTGTGGCGGAAACACAAGGTGTGATGGACAATATGCCCATCTAAACGTTTCCGACATGCGTTTGGGATACCCTCATCAGTGCCAGCAGTGATTTCACTGATTTGTAACATCCCATGCAATATTAAATGAATATGCTATTCTTTTACGAACAATTTATTTCTTTACTTTTGCATGCATAGATACATGAACTGTCGTATTTTTTTCCTTCCATTCCCAGAACAATATATGAAAGCTAATCTTTAAATTTAATTTTTCTGAAACTAACACTGAAAATCAGTTTACTGCATGTATGTCTACCCTGTTTTCCTTCGAGGGAAACATATTTATATATATCATCTTCTTATCCTACGTTCACATGTGAAAGCTCTAGATATTCTACCATATTTTCCTTACATGAATAGTTTTAATACAACCCATGACTTTCCCCATTACAAGAATAGGTCCTTTCGCCATTTAATATTTTTCTCTTGAATAATATCGAAAATATATATCTATAAACCCTCCCGGGCAGGAAATGCAGCATAAATCAGCCATCAGGTTTAAACAACAAGAGCAGCAATAAGAATCTATCACTTTCCCCCACTCTAGGAATGGCTATATAGGACATAAATAGATATATTGAACATTTACATTTTTCTGGCGTTTGAGAGTTGATTTATCAGGTATTCAGGAATAGATATATCGGACATTTACCACTTTTTGTCGTTCAGGAATAGATATATCGGACATTTACCATTTTCTGCCGTTTAAGAATAGACATATATCTGACATTTACAGTTTTCCGGCGTTCAGGAATAAATATATCAATATATATGACATTACCATTTACCTTGTTCAGGAATAAATATATCAATATATATGACATTACCATTTACCTTGTTCAGTAATAGCTTTGTAGGACATTTAGCATTTTCCGCCGTTCATGAAAAATCTATAGGACATTTACCCCTTTCTGCATGCCGTTCAGGATAGCTAAATATGAGATTTACCGCTTTTCGCCGTCCAGAAAAAACTATAGATGACATTTACTACTTTCCGGCATTGAGGCATAGCTATAGCAAGGATTTACAACTTTCCACCTCGCAAGAATATGTGCATAGAGCGAAAACAATGACAAACTCTTTAGAACTTCTTTCCATTTCATCCTGTTGTATCAAGATGTATATAGATCTGATACTCATGTCCCCTTTGTGTACATAGTTATATAGTGCACTCAGCACTTTACTGTAGCTAATGTTTCGCCTTCATCAACTAATTTTCGGTAAACTTCTATCGGTTTTATGGATCCCATAGTTTAAGAACCTTTGTTTCATCCGAATAAAATATTCTCATAGCTCAGTAACAATATGATACACATTAAAGTCTACATTTCTGAACTGTTTTATTAATTATTATTAAACAGGAACCTGCTACGAGTTTGTTTATATGCAAAGAAAGAGGTTTGTTGTCCGTACATTTTTACAGCGATAAAAACAAAATGTACAGCATTTACTCGTTTAACAAAAACTAGCTGATAGATTCCTTTTGTTGGGATATAAAAACGCTAGTATGGGAATCCGATTTTCTTATACAACAAACTGGCAGATAGCTTCCTTTTGTTGGGATATAAAAAGGCTGGTATGGGAATCCGATTTACTAATACAACAAACTGGAAAATAGATTCTTATTGTTGACATATAAAAGGGTTGGTATGGGAATTCCATTTTTTAATACAACAAAGTCACAGATAGATTTCTATTTTTAAGATATAAAAGGGCTTGTATTGGAATCTGAAATACTGTAAGCACAACAAAAACGAATGACAAAAGCTATACAGTGACATGCAAAATCCAAAATGCGGTTAGTGCAAAATCGCAGGCTATATGGTACCCCAAAGCTGCCTGGACTCACTCGATAACCGATCAAACAAAGTATTAAATTGAATTATTGTTTTGTTTTGTGTGGTTCTTTCATGTCAAAAATCAGTTTAAGAAACAAAAGTGGGATAACCCAGACCGAGGTGGTAATCCCACGACCTTTAAGAAATGTTAAATACGATGGCTCTTTAGATAAAGGTCATGACCCGGAGTTTTGATCATGCATGCCACTTCCATATAGTTTGAATTGTTTCGCACTGGTGACTTATACCGTGGAAATAAAACAATTTGTATATATGTCTATTAGTATTAATTATAGGAACACAGAGTACCGAGAGGAAACTGGCCAAAAACTACACCGTTATCACGCAAGTCATCGGAAAACTCAAGGGCCGAAAAGCGACTCGATTACATAAACTGTACAGTGAAAGCGGTTCAGCAGTCATAGTAAAACCTGACTGAGCCGCAGCATATTCCGTCTAAATAAATGTGCGCAACTATACAGAAGGAATGGACTATATACAATTATGAACCAACATTGCGGTTGACCATGTCGTACATGTGTTAAATCCTGTTGAACATATGTTGAATAATTTTCTCATATGTAGAATGCTTTTTTTTTTTTTTCATAATTGGCAAATATGATTGATCGCGTTAAGACTATACGTCTTTTAATAATGATGGTAAGCTTTAATAATTTAGTACATTTTTAAAAAAGCAACTAGGAAGCCTTAATAGTTCAAACAAACGAACGCAGCCTTTGGTATCAGAACTGCTCAAATTGAGCTGTTTTGATAAAATCTGAACCGGTGTGGTTCCGGATGACCTGGGATTTAAGGTCAACCAAATGATAAGGTTGATCTGTTGAGCCCAGGGGGCATAACCCTCCCTACCTTAACAATCCCCACAACCTCCCACTAACATGGCCGCTGACGGACCTCCACGTACATGCATGTATAGGGTTCTACATATATCTTTACATTAACAAAAAAAATGTTTATGTTCGCGGTGTAAAACTTTATTTTGCTAAATGCAAGGGGAAGATAAACTATAAGCCTGGTTTTCTGTGCTACCCTTTGCCGCGTTATTTTCATAATAAACATATATTTAAGACAAGTCATCCTCAACATTTGTCAGGGCGTGCAATATATTAAATGCCAAGATTGTACTTTGCCTTGACATCTTTGTTATAGCGCAAAATCATAAACGCAAATAGGCAAACGATCTAACAAATAATCAGTAACAACAATATGTTCGTTATGTTGGGATAACTCTTTCTTAGTTTGAACCGGGAATCAAACCCACGAACCACAAAATTAGGCTCCGACTCGCCCGAGGTAAATGCTTGCCTTTTAGACTACTCAGCCACCCGGCCTTGGCGAGTCGGGGTGGGTTCGATTCCTGGACGGGTTCCGAACGGAATTCTGTTCAAACTAAGAAAATGTTATTCCCGAAATGTCAAAAATACTATATTTATATAAACTTTCTCAAAGACACAAAAGTAAATCCAAATGTAACAAGCCGTTCGAACACTCATAAAGGAGTTACCTCTTTAGCACGTGACCGTTACGACTCGCTAACGATGCTATTTGCGGTGAAAAACGATTTCTTTCCACTTCTATGATTCGGTATGATTTTTATAAACAATGATCTCAAAAATCGTTCTCCTTCACGTTGACATCAGTTTCTTTATCGGTGTTTTACCGTAATAAAATAACCTGAAGGCTTGCTACGCCTTTCACGTAAGTCTGGTGCTCACTGTGTGGCCGGACATCATATGATGTAGCGCACCTTGCAGTACGAGGTGGCTGGTGATGTCATAGGGGGTAATTGCGATTCGTCCCAGTTTACACCAGATGTAATATAAGTGACATATCATTGAGTATGTAGTTATATAAGCAATCAAACAAATGCACAACACTTTGATTCAAACATTGTAATGTAAAATAAAAGGATAATATTACATGACTAAGTAGTATATGCAGCCTGGAATTTCTTGCAATGCCTAACAGAGTATTTCTGAGAGTTGCACGTTCTTCTCTTTGAATCCAGTATTGTCAAAAATTCGAAAGAGGGGTGAATATGCCTCAGGGATTTGTCTTTTTTATTTTTGTTTTATTTCAAAGATCATTATCATAAATTGAACTTTGCGACGCGCTCTGCTTATTCCGCTGTACATTATCAGTTTAAGAAAGTCTTCACAGGATAGACTCTAGAAGAACGCAGTTTCTCTCTTTTTAAATTAGTACGTGCCTTGCGTTTTTTTCAATGTTTTGCAAATCTTTTGTGTTGTTATCATAAACGTTGAGATCTTGAGGTGTCTTTATACATTACGACGATTTGGAAGGCAAAAAGACGGAAATCTAGAATACGGTAATGACCATTTTGCTTTTAGTATTATTTCGTGTCAAGTTTTCACCAAATCAATATCGACGCAGTGCTCGATGTTTTTCGCAAATCATTGCAGTTTCATCTGTGTTTATTGAAGATATCAGAAACGACCTTTGATTTGATTATGTTTTAATGTGATATTGATTGACTAGAATATATAGACAAACCATAATAGCAGACCACATTATAAATGACATGACGGGACCAAAGGGCTGGTTCCATACCAAAGCGTTTTTTTTATAATTTGTTTAGTTGTAAATATATAAACTAAATGTATTATTGAATCTGTTGTTGGCCTGTATAATAAATGGTGGCGAGTATTTAGTATTGATAATTTTTAAATAAATGAGAAGTGGCCAGGATGAATGTGGAGTTATCACGGGGGGG
>JARFOD010097443.1:0-16954 GCA_031763545.1 Mopalia muscosa
CTAGCTAAATTTTGTACTTACCATGTCATTTTTTTTTTTTTTTTTTTTTTTAATTTTCCAGGGGAGGGGGGCAAGTGCCCCCCTTGCCCCTACCTGCGGACGCCCATGGTAACTTACTAGGTTGGAATTCCTGCAATTCCAATAAATTCCCAAAGAAAATTATCATTCTTTTTACACAATTCAAGTTTGAAAAAGAACACAATTGTTGCTCAAGATAACTTTAGAGAGGCGTAGTTTTGTCCTATAGGTATTGAGCTATTCTATATTTTATGATATGAATTTGAATTAGCTGGTACATTGTTTTACATAATACTCTCCAGCTTATGAAGATTTGAATGACACGACATCGTCCACGTTTAGAACAGAATCAAGGTCATGCGTAACTTCCTGAACAATCACACTACATCAGCCCAGTCTATGCGGATAAATTGGTGATGAGCGGTGAAAGAAATAACCCTCGATGTCACTTGCAACAAACAAAAGACAAAACAAGATAAACACATGACATCATGCTCTCGTCGAATACGTGTTATTTTATGTCTGATAAAACCAGACCAAAGCAAAGTTCCTTCCCGACCATTCGAGAACAGTTAAATTAAAATGGTGGGCTTTTTACAATAAGGATGAACAGTTGAATGTTACTGTGTGGGAAATGTTTGTTTTTCTTGGAAATCGGGAACAAATGTAAGTTACTGTGTAAAAATTGTTTGTTTTTTTTTATCTTAGATATCGGGAACAGTTGAACGTTATTGTGTGGACAATGTTTGTCCTTTAGAGATCGAACAGTTGAACGTTACAGTTGGGAAAATGTTTGTTCCCTTAGAGATCGGGAGGAGTTGAACGTTACTTACCTTGGGGAAATGTGTGGACAAATGTGTGGACAAAGTTTGCTGTCTTAGAGATCGGGAACAGCGGTACGTTAGTGTGTGGACAATGTTTGCGTTCTTACAGATCGGGAACAGTTGAATGGTACTGTGTGAACAACGTTTGGTCTCTAAGAGATCGCAAACAGTTGAACGTTGCTGTGTTGCAAGTTTGCTCTCTTAGAAATCGGAAGCAGTTGTACTTTACTTTATGGACAATGTATGTTCGCTAAGAAATCGGGAACAATTGTAAGTTATTGTGGGGAAATATCTGTTGTCTTAGAAATCAGGAACAGCTGAACGTTACAATGGGGCAAATGTTCGTTCTCTAAGAGATCGGGAAGAGTTGAACGTTACTTACCTTGGGGCAAATGTTTGTTCTATTAAAGATCGGGAAGAGTTGAACGTTAGTGTGTGGACTATGTTTGCTCTTTTGGAAATGGGAAACACTTGATCTTAAATGTGTAGACAATCTTTGCTCTCTTTAAAAATGGGGGTACAGTAATACGTTACTATGTGGACAGTGGCTGCTGTCTTAGAAATCGGGCACAGTTGTACGTTACTATGTGAACAGTGTTTGTTCTCTTAGAAATCGAAAAGTTGAACGGTAGTGTGAAGACAATGTTTGCTCTCTTAAAACAGTTGTACGTTACTGTGTGGACAATGGAGGCTGTCCTGGAAATCGGGAACAGTTGTGCGTTACTATATGGTTTGTTGCTTTTTAATATTTTACATCAATAAGCTTTAAAAGAATCGTTCAAGTCTGATGACGATTTCTGTTCCAAACACATTCAAGGATGTTATTACATAATAATTACAGTTATAACATCATAATTACGCATACCCTGGTTGAGAATGGAAACTTACCTATTGAGCGTAATGAGACAGCCGCCACCATCGAGCTAAGGGCAAATCACCTAATCACGATACTTCGAACGTAATACAGCTTCAGCAAATTACAGAATATGATATATTCGGTTTATCGTGGTAGTTTAGGTCTTCCCATAATGAAGGCAATGACGGTTAGGAATTGTCAGTTAATTTTGTCAACGGCTTAAAGGGAGAATGAAGGTAGTAATCTTACAAGTACTCATACTCTGTAAATAACGTGGACTGGTAATAGGCTATACGGATTAAACTCCAATAAATATTAAAGACATTCACAGACAAGGCAAGTGGGGCAATCAGAAAATGAGTCCAATTTAACGGAGCTGAATGACAAGTGAATACTATACTGAATAGCGTTCTGACCACACAATTTTCCTGTTAAAAACCATGCTCCGATATTCTGCCGTCCCATACAACTTCTATTTCATACTATAAAGGGCACCATTGCACACTGTGTGTCGTGGATATATTTCCTGGCGTTCAACGAGCAGTGTGTATGGTGGAGATATTTCTTGAACGAGCCGTGTGTGCCGTGGAAATTTTTCATGGCCTCGAATGTGTGTTGTGGAGATTTTTTTTATCATTAACTGTGCTCAACTACAGAAAGTCAAAATTTGCTTTGTGTTTTAAACCTTTATTAAAAATTCGCAGGTGTATGCCTATGTTATACTTTTCTTGAACTCAGCAAAACGGAAAACACCTTTTTTTAAGTGATAACATATGCGTAGTAAGCCATTTTTATTAATCCTCTTTTGCGATAGTTATTAGTAAACTTTTTTCTCCATACAAAGTCTAAATCATTTCTAGATTATTATTGATTGCGCATAGTCGTTCGTGCGTGGGCGAGGGTGTGCAAAACTTTTAATGTAAATATGCATACGCCAGATCTTTTAAAGTTTTATTTTATTGAAAACAAAATACTAAGTTTAAATAACGTTAGGCATGTATAGAGGGCTTTGCTGCTAACTATGTGCATGTATATCCAAATGAGAAAAAAAATGTTTTTTCAATATAATTATTTTTATGATTATTATTATTATGAATAACAGTAGTACATATATGATGACATGGTGTTTATTTTAAGAGCAGTTGTTTAATTTGTCTGCCTGACTAATAATGGGGTTTTACACACACACAGTGATAATAATGACATGCTATTATCAGTCGTTTTCCCAATGCCTTCAGCAATGGGGCTTTTCTGGGTTATTTCTGCAATATGTCGTGTGTATTGATGCAAATAAACCAGTGTGACAATGGCAAAGATACAGAGTGGTCCAATTGTTTAATTGTGACTCAGTATTTTTTCAAAACATTTGTAACATGGCTTCATTCGCGAAACAGTGGCGATAACGTTATAAATGATTACAGCCCCTGTAGCCATTGCTGCGGCAAACAGGAGTATTATTTGTCTTAATTAGTTTCATTATAAACAATAACTACGCACAGTGATCCAGTTTGTTTCTGGATTAAATTTTTTTTTCAAATCACGCTGTAGGATATGATCATCTCATTATGAGTGGTTTAAGAAAACCTACCCATTTGGAAATGTGGAAGCTGTAGTGAGATGGGTGAAACAAAATGCTATCGATTCCTGATAAAACCAGTGTTAAATTATTGGTGATGTGATGCCAGTATACGAGTTCTGATCTTGATGTAGCAATGAAAGAAATATTCACCTCTGAGTTTACAGCTTTATGATGTAGCTCTTGAAAATTGAACTGTAAAATAAAGAGGGGACATGACATTCGAATTGTCATTAAATAGTTTGTTGACTGATTCACAATGTACAGCCAACAGATACACTCATAGAAAATATGGTTCTTTAAGGGTTCTTTAGAAAAGAGGATGGTTTTAAATGGAACCAGGTAGGTTCTAAATGGAACCATATGGACAAAAACGGTTCTTTGATATAATAAGATAGGGAGAAATACATGGAACAGTTGCTGTGAGGGTTCCATACAGAACCAAAAAGGGTTCCACCAACTGAAGAACCGTAAAGGGTTCCATTAGAGCCATATTTTCTGTGAAGTTTATTACAATAAACGTAACTTTATTTTAGTCATTGTATGGGTTAAACGCGATGTTATGATTGTTTGCTTTTTTGGCTGGGGTTTAATGCCTTAAAAAAGTTTATTTCACTCACGTGGCGGTGTACCAGCGATGGATGACGAAAACCACCCCCGACCCAGCTGGCAACAAACAAAGACATCACAGGACAAATACGCTACACTTAAAGGACATAACATGATCACATGTCTCTGTAATGTCATAATATGTCATATATGATGACACCAATAACAGATATTTATTAGGTCATTGTATGACCAAATTATAATTTCACAAAGTGTACAATATGTGCTGCTATTTTATGGGTTATAGAAATTCGCTATGTTCAAAACATTTTGACAATGTCGACCGTATGTCGACACTACACAACGGAAGATTCCAAACATAGTCAGACTGATTTGTTGGTGATTAAACTTGGTACACATTTTGACATCGTTTTGGACTTGAAAATGAACTTGTTAGATGAATATGGAACCCCTACAGCCTACCTATGATGAATCCAGGAAGATCAATTGTTGCCGAATGACAACTGCTAAGAATATGGCCACTTATTCCGTCATGTTTGTGATTGGACTTGATTTTGTGACTTGGCCAGGAAGATCACCGATTGTCGATAGAGTCAGGAATGCTACTGGGTGGTGAAAAGGCTTGATACAATATCACAAACGCGTTTAGCTTGTTATTGTTGTTATATGGACTTATTTTATGTTGCCAATGACATATTAAACTATATCCAGACAAATGAAAAAGAAGGATAGAGAGGATTATTTAAAGCGAACTGCAGAATTCAAAACGACTGAATATATCCCAGACAATGTACAGGGAATGATTAAGATTTGAGCTAACAGTTATAATTGAGGAAGTCCTCTTTGTTTTCGGTCTAATGCTTGCTGGCGTAAGACCACCATTATTTACTTGCGTTTTTTCAGCCTCAAATAAAGTTATTAATAAAATTAGTATGTTGTTTTGTTTTATTTGTTCTGGCTGTGAAATTTGTTTTCGATGAAGTATTTGGTATTGATGTAAAGTAATTGAGTGGAGGTTTCTGTTCAGTGTAATATTATAGCCTAAATATGTCACATTTGGTGTACTTATCACCAGTTGATGGATGGGGCGATTGGGATGTTTTTTACATTCTGAAGGTAGTTTGACAGATGGGGTGATTGGGATGTTGTTTACATTCTGAAGGTAGTTTGACAGCCTCCAGGACTTCTAACTCAAAATTTCATCTGTCATCCCCTGTCTAGATTTTAACATGGAACTCCAAAAGGACCGATTAAGGTATCTACCAGGCGTTTTCGCCCAACGAAAGTTTGGGAGGGAGCTGTTGGGCCAAACGTTAATATAACGGCTTATGACAAATTAATGGTGGTCTTGCACCATTCTGAAGGTGCATCGGTATAGCATCGCGTCCATTAAGACGGCTTCGTTATTTCGGTTAACGTCCAAAACTTCATCTTTAATGGTTAAAATAAGTAGTGCGCACGACATCTTAACTCGTGGGAATGCATTACAGTTTACTAAAATCGTGCACATGACATGCATGTATTATGTCGTGGGAAGGCGTTATTAAAGTCGTGGCAACGCGTTTAAGAGAGTCTTTTCCATTTATTTACCATGTCCCTTTACGGTTTCGTATTAATATCTCGTAGTTGTTCGTGTTTTTTTTGTTTTCCATATTAGATTGTAAAAAAAACAGAGAGAGTTGTTTTGTATGTGAAATGACGGATTTACAGCAGGTTAACGTCAAAATTGTCTCTTTTCAACAAGTCAGTGTTTTACTCCGGAGCCAACCCCAGTCCTGAATCTTTCCCGTTTGCTTTAAATCAGTCTGTGTCTAAGTTGTTCTAGGGAATTTTTTGTCAGGAGCTGTTGTTTTACAATAGGACATGTGAACGTTAACTCGGATTATCTTCCTCAGATCGTAATTACTTATTTTTACGGTAGATTGCATTTTTTTATTCAGCGGAACCCAACCCTATGTCTTTATCCCCTGTTCGGTGCCGACTTTGATCGAGAAGGAGTGAGACAAGCTTCATATAGACCCGTGTTTCAAACAGTGCATTTTGTGCAAACATCCCCATGATTGGGCTGCAAAAAGTGCATAATAGAACGGCGATTGGGGAACGTTAACATTACCCCTCCTGGAGTAATAGTCTTTCGTTCAATGTCATCAAAAAGAGTAACTTGTCTCACATACTATTAGTACTCACCTAAAGATAAAATTGATACCACTGTCGGGTACAAGTCAGTGTTTTAGGAGCTAACTTAGCCAGATAGAAGTAACAAGGCACTGAAGTACCCTGTATTGTATAAGATGCTAGTATATACTATCACACCCCATTACATATCGGAACACATGGCGCCAAATATTTAATAACATTATCAGCTCTAAAGTGGGACCGCTGGCGTAAGACACTCAAAATAATATGGTTCTTTCGAGCGTAGTTGTCTATTAACACAAATCACACGTCCGGAGGGCTTTCTGAAAACATAGTGTAATACCATATAACTGATGGCGGCAGTTTTACGGGTTCCTGTTGTTATTCCAGCTCTCCTCTTAATAGATGTTTTGTAATCTAAAAGTAAGATAAACAGGGCCAAATGTTTTAACCAATAAATGCTCCTTACCAAAATCAGAACTACTGGTTATAGAAAAAGTAGAAGAGGAAAGTTAAGACATTTATTGAATATCAGATAACATGTGACTGAAATAGTTGTTTTTGTAACGGTCAACATGCCTGACTACAGATCTTCCTTCCTTGTAAATGCGAAAACCCAAATCCTATCGACCACTGAATAGACTCCCTATTTAAAACCATTGTTTAATTTGGAGGCCGCCGAGTCGATCTGTATGAAGAGCTCTATTTGTACTTCACTTGCCCACTTTGACATGATGATATCAAGTGTGTAGAGACTGATTTGATCAAATAAAACATAAAAGTCCATAATTAATGGATACTTCCGTTTTTATTACATTTCTGTTATATAATACACACACAGACAGACTGCTCTCATAAGACATGAGAGAAGAAACCTACATGGATGGCCACAGCTTGTTGTTTCGAGTCTGTGGATGTCATGAAAAATCATCCAGTTCCGACAATGGTTATTGTTTTAAGACATTAGTAACCCTTCTCTCATTATCTACATTGGATTTTAGAATACTATTTTTTACTGAAGATCGCATTATTTGATTGAGAAGTATACTAGACCTTTTTTTAATAAGAGAGATCCCAAGTTCCGTTCTGATAAGATGTTGATCCTTGTACAGCATCGCTGCCATGGAGTGCTGTCTGTTATAACCAAAATATTTTACAATAACAGCATATGGAAGTCAAACAGACATTGTTTACATGCAAGTTAATAAATATATTATGTAAGTAGATAAATGAATATCTCATTAGGTAGGGAGATCAAGCAAATAGTCACGGTATGGAATTCAATAAATAACCCAGGTATGGAGGTCAATCAATATCCCATTATGAAGGTCAATCGATATCCCATTATGTAGGTCAATCAATATCCCGTTATGGAGGTCAATAAACAGTATATGGAGGTCAAAGAATATCCAATGTAGGGAGATTGATAAATATCCCAAACATTGAGTGTTTATTCGTTGATATTAAAAGATAATGGTCAATTAAAGCTTAATTCGGCGAGCCGGAAATGAATTTGGCCCTTGGTGCTTATTTAGCTGCCAATGTTGATCTTTAGAGAATGATCAGTTAAGGGAGAAATGGAAAAGATATCCACATGGAGAGGTTTATTTCCTGACAATCTACCTGTTTAAACCCAGACTGTCTGAGGGAGTGTGCAGGGAATATATGGCTTTCTAAAAATAATACTTGTCCATTACTTAAATCATCAGCCTCTGTTTGAAGACAGCATGAGTGCAGTCATGATATATTTACTCAGTACTTGATAAGAAACAGAAGTTTTGTTGTCAAATATTGCATAATGTAATTATTGTTTGTTTTATTATCAAATGTTGCATGTTTTAAATGTGTATGTTTTTTTGTCAAATTTTGCATGTTTTAATTGGGTGTGTATTATTGTAAAATAGTAAATGTTTTAATTGGGTATTTGTGTTATTGTCAAATATTGCATGTTTTAATTGTGTCACAACAAAACTGTCCTTCTGAACGGTAATAAATAGAAAACTATCAATCTTTAATAACAAAAGTGGGATTAATTATTATCAGTAAATATACTGAACTAGAATCGCAAGAAGAATCGCGTAGCAAGAATTCCACTCTAAATAATAATCCACAAATGCTAAAACATCTAACAGTACTTACAGTGTTATGTTAGTGTCAGCGATATTTTAGCATAGGGAAAACATCGAGATTTAATTTTAAACGAGTTTACATGTAATCATGTACTCAGATGATGTGCTAAGATCCAATTCCTAAAACCTTTTTCTCCTTGTCAAGAAGTAAACCAGACCCTGAGAAAATATGGGAGGATGTGAAGTGTCAGAAAGAAACAGTAAGCGATCTGCTTTCAGATCAGTCTACATCGACTTCGTGCTACAGGACATCTCTTTACATATCATCAGTTATTCAGGTGTAATACATCATAACTAGAACTAAAACATAGTTCTACATAGTCATCAAAAGGTAAGTCAAACCAGTGTCATTATATTTTTTGTCTTTCATCTTCGATATTAGAATATATTTTAATGTGAGTATTTTATTTATTAGCAGACTTGTTAGCCTGATTGAAACATAAACGGATAACCCAAAGGAAGCACCTAGAAGATAAAATGTTCTGATTTTAATTGACAAGCTTTCTCCAAAAATAGGTTTGCTTTTGTTTAGCTCTGGCCTTTTTTAGTTATTACAAGTGACTTCAAGGACTTCCTTGTGATTGACCTGTCCTTTCCTTTGTTCGTTGCAAGTGACTCAGGAGATGGTTTCATTCACCCAGAGGTATCACACGCCGCCTTGTGATTGACCTGTCCTGTCCTTTGCTCCTTGCAAGTGACTTATAGGATGGTTTCTATCACCCAGTGGCATGGTACGTTGTCTATTGATTGTTATGTCCCGTCCGCGTTCGTTACATGTGAAATCGAGGATTGTTTCCTACCCCAGTGAGATGGCGCGCTCTCATGTGAGTGGAATAGCATTAAAGTGCGACAGAAAACCCTAATCAGTTTTTTCGCCAGGTTTGTCTTTAAGAATTCAGGTACATGATATCAGTCACTCAATAAAAGATACAAACCCTCGTATCAAGACTTCTATTGCTGTTATCTTTCCTCCTGGATAAAGTCAGGTCGATTTATAATAGAATACCATATTTATCTTAAATTAAGATGTTAAAACATCTTTTAAACAGAGAGCTGGAATAACAATAAGGACCCTTAAAATTGCCACCATCAGTTATATGGTATTGCCAAATATTTCAGAATGCCCCCCGGAAGACTGATTTGTGACGGGTTTAATAGACTAAGTAACCAGGAAGAACCATGCTATTTTGAGTGTCTTATGCCGGCGGTCCCTCTTTAAGGGTGATAATGAGACTCACGATTTGGTTTTACGTGTCCCAAACGGCGTATCTGGTAATATGCAAGCTGTCTAAGAAACACTGTATGCTTCAAGCCATTGCGTTTTCTTGCTACTAATTGGTTTCATTTGTTGATAATAGAAGATTATCCTCGACATCGGTTACTAAGTTCTTTTTTATGTAGCGACTATTATGTTTAAAAACAAATTCCGCTTTTCTATGTCATTTAACTTTTTTGGAGGAAGGTGGATAAATGAACTGAAAATAAAAGCAAAAACCAATATATGCATATTATCTTTCCGTACATGTATAGAGAGATGGTACTTGTCGTTTAATCCTCATTTCCAAGCTACGCAATACAATCTCTATCGTTGACACGTAAATTTATATACAATAAAATTGTCCGGATAGTGTTGACTCCACTTTTGCTTCTGTTGTATCATGGGCCAAAGTACCTCACGTATTTGTCAGGTAATCAACTAACACACTGGACCAGTCTGTGTTCATTAAATGGGAAACCCAGAATCCTACCGACTGTAACAAATCCTCTAGACAACCATTGAGTTCGCTGTATTGACTCTTTTACTACCATTGTCTAATCACAGTGTCGATCTGTATGTAGAGCTTTATTTGAACTGATTCTAGTAGTGAACATGCCCGCTCTCCAGCTTAACCCATATTAAAGATAATTATCTTTTGCGGGTAAGTGTTTATACCCCATGACAATCTGTTTAGTTTTTCCTTTTTTTTTAGCAAACATAAAATGAATATCTCATTCCGTTTCGTTTCGTTTCGTTTGATTGGTGTTTAACGTCGTACTCAAGGGTATTCCATCTCATTCCGAATACTGTTCTTATACAATTTTGGTGCCAACAGCAAACTAATTGTTTTTTATTGAAAATTCAACATTTTATCCTCATTGTGCTTGTATGTATTGTTGATATAAATGTAAGTAAATACATTCTGTTTATACCAGCACTTTGGCTAAGGTTTGATAGTTTTGTATAGTTTGATAGGTATGTTATTTAGTTCCCTAAACGGTTACATGGAAAGCACCCTCCATGTCGCTGATTACAATCACAAGTTAAATCCCAAACACGCTTACTTAAATTCAATAACGGTTACAAAGTGATTAGGACTTCTGTGCCTATAGCCTAATAGCTTTTTAGCCATTCATAAAAGATAGATATAAGTATATATATGTATTTGCTACATATAGGTGTTGTAGTGAGATCAGGCTACATTGAAGAAAGGAGTAGGACAAAGTTGAAAGTTCCAAATTATATTTAACCAAAGTTCACAAATGATAACGACGAATAATTCACTGCAAAAAATCAGGCAAAGTAATCAGGAACATAATCAGGAAAAGGCAGAATATAAGTTAAATCAAATAATAGTTTTGCACAGAAGATTGGGCTGGCCGCATGGCCATAGCTTCAGTTCATAATGGTAGTAGTAATTGCTTTCCCAAACCAGTTTGGCAAGTTGAGTTAGTGTTCTTTATCTAGATATTGGATGAGAGAGCCAGTGCAAGAGTGACCTGACAATCTGGATATAAAGCTTATTTATACTCAAGGCAAGCCCAAACTAATCGATAAACAATATCACATTTATGGTGTCATGAATCAGGAAATAAAGTCAAGAATATTCTAATTAAACGTCCAAAATATAATAAACATCACAACATTTATTTTAAGTTTCAAAAGTCAAATTAAAGTTATTTTGCATAAAACTCAAGTTTAAGTGTAGGAGTCCTTTTTTAGTTTTTCAGTCCATCATAATGAAATGTTCGTGAACCTTTCATGACAGGTGTACTGTACTGATATAATATTGATATGCATCAGCCTGTCTGTAATCTATTGTTTTCTACTGTACAGAGTATGTGAATTCCAGGTACTTCACAACACAGCCGGTCAATTTCGATTGTCACAAACACTGACGAAAAGTAACCCATCCCATCTAGACATCTATAATTATGACTTTATTAAGGCATAAGTTTTGGTGGTTTATAGTCTAATTATTCGGCTTCTTGTCACGTTTCTTGGTTTCCCGTCTGGTTTACTGGTCCCCAGTCAAATTTTCTGGTCTCCTGCTTTCCTGGCATGTTTTTTGTCTCCTTTACGGTTTCCTGGTCCCTTGCCATATTTTCTGGACTCCGACCTGGTTCCGTGGGCTGCTGCCAGGTTTATTGGCCTTCTATCTGGTTCCCTGGTCTCCTGTTAGGATTACGAGGCCGAGGTTATAAAAGTCGTTAAGCAGTACAGGACGAAAACCGAGGTTATAAAAACAATTAGGAACGCTTTCTGTGCTCAGCTGAGCACGAATCGTGAGTAAGCTCCGGACTATGCTCAAGACCGTAGTCAATTGGACTGCAGAATTGCTTCAATAAGTAGATAGCTGCAAATGACATTTAACATACCTTTTTGGATTTGATTTTGAAAATAAGAAGTTAATAATTGTCGAAACATTTTAACACTTACAAACAAAATCACCTCGAAGCAGCCGGCAAAATCAGCATAGTGCATTTTCTCCTTCATTGACCAAAGAGCTCCACAACAGCGTGCTCAAGTGTTGGAATCAGAGCACAACTCAGGAGCACGATCTCGAGAGTTTGAGCACATACTCGGGAGTTTAGTATTCTCAAGAGTTTATAACATTGGCCCCTTGTCTCCTATTTCGTTTCCCGGTCCATTTCCAGGTTTCCTGGTTTTCTGTTCAATTGTCAGGTTTCCAGAACTCCTGTATCGTTCCCAGTCAGGTTTTCTGGTCTCATGTTTGGTTGCCTGTCAGGATTTCTTTTTTTCCTGATAACCTGCTTTGTTCGCTGATCGGTTGTCTAGTCTGTTGGCGTCCTGTTTGGTTCGTTGGTGTCCGGCCTGGTTGGATTCTCCCTTGTCCGTCCCATTTTCTATTGTCTGATTTGCTGCTCCGCTTTCCAGTCCTTCCTATCTTGCCTGGTTCGCTAGTCCTCTAACAGGTTCGTTGTTCTCTTGTCCGGTTCGCTGTTCCTTTGCCCAGTTCGTCGTCCTCTTATCTTTCTGTAGCCCCATGTCTGGTCTGTTGTTCTCTTGACTGATTCGCTTTCTCCTGGCACCGTTCTGTTGTTCTTTCGTTTAGTCCGCTGTTCTCTTGTCTGGTTCCCTGGCCCCCTGTTCGGTCTGGTCCACAGGTATCCTATATGCACATTTGTATGATGCATCATGGCAGGGGTGTGGGGTGTAGAGAGGATAACATTGTTGGTCGGTGAATTGATTGATTGATTGATTGATTGATTGATTGATTGATTGATTGATTGATAAATGAAGATTATTTCACTTACATGACGACAATATACTTTGATTGATTGATTGATTGATTTATTGACCAAAACAAATATAACAAAAAATATATATATCAACAAAATACGCAAATTTGGCGGGAGTAAAGTTCTAAGAAGAACTTGTTATGTTACTTCAGCGTTAAATAAACACACTTAAAATGAGTTAAAGCATTTTGCTCTGTTGGGAAATGAATCTTCCTTTATTGCTAAGTGGCCTACAGACTGTATGGCTAATCATTGAAGCATGCTGCCCTTGGCATGAGGGTGCAATTTAAATAGAGAAGGAAGGTGGTGAATGATAGTGGTATTCATTTATATAAACTGTCAGCAATATTAGGACTTTTTTCTTTATCACATGTTTAAAAAATCCAGACAAAGCCATACCTATCATTAGAATTGTAAACGAGGATAAAATAAGTGTTATGCAAACAATATTAAGTAATTCATGGCTTAATTTCGTTAGCGGCGATTAGACCTACACGACTCGTCCTCACAACAGCTAGAGAGGTGTTCTACACAAGGTTTACATTGGCTTTTTATGAAGAGCAACTAACGAACAGTCTCCCAGTTAAAATAAACGCGTCATAAAATGAGATTAACTCTGTCAAGCTGTTTGAATCGAGCAGATTTATTCCAGTTCTTCAGATTGTCTCATACAGACTTAATGAGCCGCGAGAGATTGGAGAGGGAGTGTTATCAAGCGGGCTACACGCCATCTATATATCTCCATACACAGGCAGAGCTAGCCCAGAAACACCCATTCAGCTTTTGACTACTTCGCGAAATCATTTACCACTATTACGTATGTCCTCGGCATATATGGCATAAAATGGCATCCATTCTTATTGTGGGGCGATAACAATAAATAGAGGATAATATAGAGTGAAGTTTGAATACCATGACCATTGCCCTTGTGAATGGTGTAAAGGATACATAATCCACCATCCATAAAAGCAAAATTTACGGCGTAAAAACGTCACTGAGTAATATTCTATTATTGAAATTAACAGTAACGCATAACTGTAACAAATTCCCCAGTCTGGGATCATGACAATGACAGGGTGGGACGGGATTCGTAAATTTGAACATTTCAAAACCATGATTTATCAATGTTGTATACATTGAAATGATATAATTTGTTGGTATTCAGCAGGAATAATATTAATATATAAGTTTGCCAAAGCAGCTTGTTAAAATCCTTATCTGTCCTTCTGCATTGTTCATCATAAGACTTTGTATTTATTCAATATGTACAGGTTTAACTACAGGGTGTTTAAAAACAGTAAACTTAATACAGCCACTAGGAGCTACTGATTGGGCTGTACAACAACAAGCATACACTGTTTGATTCCAAATTAAAGTTGCTGGTACAAAGTTGGCCGGACCCAATAGGGCTGCGGTTTGTCGTTCATCTAACAAAAGCATACATGTTGACTAAAACCCTTTGACCACATGGGCTCGGTACCATATAGTTCGCCTATGTAAACAGTGATAATATCTGTTTAAAGAGGCGACCTTTATAGTACCGAGCCAGAGCTAATATGTCTCCACATAGACAGCCTCTATGGTACCGATCCAGAGATAATATCTCTCCACATAAACAACCTCTATATTACAGAGCCAGAGATAATATCTCTCCACATAAACAACCTCCATAGTACCAAGCCAGAGATAATATATCTGCACACAGAAAACATCTATATTATACCGAGCCAGAGATAATATCTCTCAACACAGACAACCTCTATGGTACTCAACCAGAGATAATATCTCTCCACATAGGCAAAGCCTATAGTACCGAGCCAGAGAAAATATCTTTCCACATAGACAACCTCCATATTACCAAGCCAGAGATAATATCTCTCCAGATAGACAACCTCTACAGTACTGTGTCAGAGATAATATCTCTTCACATTAACAACGAGCCAAAGATAATATCTCTCCACATAGACAACCTCCATAGTACCAAGCCAGAGATAACGTCTCTCCATATAGACAAAATCTATGGTACCGAGTCAGAGAAAATATCTCTCCACATACACAAATCCTATAGTACCGAGCCAGAGTAAATATCTCTCCACATAGACAACCTCCATATTACCAAGCCAGAGCTAATATCTCTCCACATAGACAACCTCTATAGTACTGTGCCAGAGATAATATCTCTTCACGTTAACAACGACCCAAAGATAATATCTCTCCACATAGACAACCTCCATAGTACCAAGCCAGAGATAATATCTCTCCACATAGACAACCTTCATAGTACCAAGCCAGAGACAATGTCTCTCCACATAGACAACATCTATGGTACCAAGCCAGAGATAATATCTCTCCACATAGACAACCTCCATAGCACAAAGCCAGAGATAATATCTCTCCACAGACAACCTCTATAGTACTGAGCCAGATATAATATCTCTCCACATAGACAACCTCCATACTACCGAGCCAGAGTAAATATCTCTCCACATAGACAACCTCCATATTACCAAGCCACAGATAATATCTCTCCACATAGACAACCTCTATAGAACCGAGCCATAAATATTATCTCTCCACATAAACAACGTCTATGGCACCGAGCCAGAGATAATATCTCTCCACAGCCAACCTCTATAGTACCGAGCCAGAGATAATATGTCTCCATGTAGACAACCTCTAGAGTACCAAGTCAGATATAATATCTCTCCACATAGACAACCTCCATAGTGCAGGTCCAGAGATAATATCTCTCCACATAGACAACCTCCATAGTACCAAGCCAGAAACAATATATTTCCACATACACAACGGCCAAGTACCGAGCCAGATATAATTTTATTGTGGAAGCTGCTGTTCGTCATAAAATTAAAGCCATTGTGAATGTGAGCAACTGACGTCACTTCTGATATTTATAATAATTCGTTCTCTGCTTTACTGATTTTAATAGAATACTGACAGCGTCATAAACCTCATCAATTTTAAATTGCACAGGAAAAACTGAAATAGGGTTAAAAAAATTGCCAGTCTTCCCTTTTCAGTTTCAAGGCAGAGAATGCTAGAAATATTCTCATTTAATTTGTTGAGATGCGCTTCTAGCTTTAAATTAACGACTAGGAAAAATTATTTAAACCACAATTTTAATATAATTTATAACAAATGTTTAGTGTCGTTGTTTGCATTCGTTTATTAAGCGTTATTTGTGTTTTTTACTTTTTTTGTAAATCGGCTTTTGTAAATGTAAAAGTAATAAATTAGTTAAGTTAAAATCATTTCTAGATCATTTATGAATGCGCATGGTCGTTCGTGCGTGGGCGTGTGTGCAAAACTTTTAATCTAAATATGTATAGGCCAAATCTTTTAAAGTTTTATTTTATTGAAAATAAAATACTAAGTTTTACCAACGTTAATAGGCATGAATAGACAACGTGGCTGCTAACTATATGCATGTATATCCAAATGAGAAAAAATGTTTTATCAATATTATTATTTTTATAATTATTATTATAATAAGTAGTAGTAGTACATGTATGATGATATGGTGTTTATTTTAAGAACAGTTATTTAATCTGTCTGCCTGATTAAGTATAGGGCTCTACACACACAATGATAATAATGACATGCTATTATCAGTTGTTTTTCAAACGCCTTCAGCAATGGGGCCTTTTCTAGGTTATTTCTGCAATATGTCGTATTTACTGAGGAAAGAAACCAGTGTGACAATGGCAGTGGTCCAATTGTTTAATTGTGACTCACTATTTTTTCAAAACATTTGTAACATGGTTCATTCGCGAAACAGTGGCGGTAATGTTATAAATGACTACAGCCCCTGTAGCCATTGCTGCGGCAAACAGGAGTATTATTTATCTTAATTGGTTTCATTATAAACAATAACTGCGCACAGTGAACCAGTTTGTTTCTGGGTTACTTTTTTCCTTCAAATCGTGCTGCGGGATGTGAACATCTCATAATGAGTGGTTTAAGAAAACCTACCCATTTGGAAATGAGGAGGCTGTAGTGAGATGGGCGAAACAAAACGCTCTCGATTCCTGATAAAACCAGTGTTAAATTATTGGTGATGTGAGGCCAGTATACGAGTTCTGATCTTGATGTAGCAATGAAAGAAATATTCACCTGCGAGTTTACAGCTTAATGATGTACTTCTTGAAAACATCTGAACTGTGAAATAAAGAGCGGATATGATATTCGTATTGTCATTGAATTATTTGTTGACTGATTCACAATGTACGGTCAACAAATACACTCCTAGAAAATATGGTTATTTGAGGATTCTTTAGAAAAGAGGATGGTTTTAAATGGAACCAGG
>JARFOD010097454.1:0-16952 GCA_031763545.1 Mopalia muscosa
TCCATAAAGAACTGTTTTGTCGTAATGGTTCCATATAGAACCATCCAGACTCCATAAAGAACTGTTTTGTCGTAATGGTTCCATATAGAACCATCCAGATTCCATAAAGAACTGTTTTGTCGTAATGGTTCCATATAGAACCGTGCAGGTTCCATAAAGAACTGTTTTGTCGTAATGGTTCCATATAGAACCATCCAGACTCCATAAAGAACTGTTTTGTCGTAATGTTTCCATATAGAACCATGCAGGTTCCATAAAGAACCACCCAATTTTCTAAAGAATACTCTAACAGCCATTATTGCTAAGAGTGTTTTAATCTATAAAGGATATCTAATGAATGACCAGGAGATATTAAAATTAAGAAACGAGGAAAGCACTTTTCATTTACTTCGAGCCCCCGGCGTTGTAATTTAAAAAAGAAGTTAATATGTATTTTCCTTTGGCTGGAGAAAGCCCCAAGGGGCGTGCATTGATACATTCACATCTAGGTCAGTGTAAAGCGTCCATAAAGATTTGTTTGTTTGTTTGATTGGGGTTTAACATCGTACTAAGGGTATTTCACTTATATGACGACGTGCCAGCCCAATGGGTGAAGGAAATCATCCTCGTCACCACTGGCAACAAACAAAGATAAGACGGAACAATAACAGGACGCCATACAGACACCACAAACAGACCAGCTTCTTGTTCCCCTTTAGCTCTGAGGGCACCAAGGCAACATGAAGCTTCCTCCAACCGCCCGCCGTCCATTAGGAAGCTACCCCGTTAAAATTAACAATAGTGGTTGAAATGTTATAACGATTTTAATTAAATAGGCTACAGAAAGCTAGTTTGATCTCGATTCAATGTAAAACAATGACTCCTTGCAATAAACAAAACACAAAGGAAAACTTCCAAACATATTAAACTGTGTTGTTACGAAGCGTAGCGCTCTTTCAGTACATGACGGATTCAACCGTTTTGTGAAAATTATACTTGAACCTCTCTTCAATTCCTACCCACATATAGCCCTCTCAGGCGAAAATACTAAGGTGTTAACTGTAGTCTACAACATCTACTATGATTGCAAAATCATCATTGAAAATCAACACAACCTCGCCTTCCGCTCGGTAGGGGTGATATTTACTGCAAGCTGTTTTATCGCTTTTATTTTATTCTTTATATGTTGAATTATTTTTCACATATGTAGTTTTTCCCCAAATGTGAAATTATTTTTCACATATGTAAAATAAAGTATATATATTTTACATATGTGAAAAATAATTTAGCATATGGGAAATTTCACATATGGGAAAAAGAATTTCGCATATATGAAAAAGAATTTTACATCTGTAAAAAGAATTCAACATATGTGAAAAAGAATTTTAAATATGTAAAATAAATTATTTATTATATGTACAGTGCGTGATACGTGACGATGTATCAGCTCGAGTTGTCCCAGCCTCGGGCTACAGTATCAATCGAGCTCGAAGAGCGAGATTGATACGCAGTCAGAGCTAAGACAACGAGAGCTGATACAACGACACGTAACACGCACTTTCCATATAATCTGTTTTTGACGAAGCAAAACAAATAACACTAACTTTGACAAAGCGAAAAAATAACACTGCCTTTGACGAAGCGAAACAAATAACACTGACTTTGACAAAGCAAAACAAATAACACTGACTTTGACAAAGCAAAACATACAACACTTACTTTGACGAAACGAAAAAAATAACACTGACTTTGACGAAGAAAAACAAATAACACCGACTTTGACAAAGCTAAAGAAATAACACTGACTTTGACAAAGCGAAATAAACAACACTACTTTGACGAAGCCAAACAAAAACACTAACTTTGACGAAGCAAAACAAATAGCACTGACTTTGACGAAGCAAAACAAATAAAACCGACTTTGACAAAGCGAAACAAATAACACTGACTTTGACAAAGCAAAACATATAACACTGACGTTGACAAAACAGATATTCATAGAAATAACAATACAATGATTCTACACATGACTGCCTTATGCATTGTGATGGACGGATATAACTATATAAAACTAGCCATTTTGCACACGGTTTATATATACGTTAGAATTATAGGTACGATTAAACCGATAGGTTTTAAATATTTTTGTAGAATTAACAGCTTCTATCACAAATATGATATCGAACATTTTTATTTTTTGTGTAAAAACTAATAGTAAGTCAAAAAAACTGAATTTTTCTTATAAGGCCCTTTTTTTCTTCTTTCGATATACATGTCCGTAGGTAAACAATTCCCAGTCTGTACATATTGGTTCTAACACTAATGGTTATTTTACTTGTGCATACTCTTTTTTCGTCCGTTTTTTTCGTTGTTATAATTCATCGTTAACATCAACATGGTGGGAAATTGACAACTGTGAACACATGTTAAATCCATTATATGACATGCGAACTTGATTACTGCTTTTTTAGCGAATACATGTGGGTTAAGGGTTTTGACCTGTTTTTTGTTTTTTTCTTTCTTTTTGTTAAATGGACTGGAGAGAGGCCGCTATACAACTTCTATCTACACATCGTATACGGCTTCAGCATGGCCCGTTTACCAATCTTTCCTTACATAATGATATGTACTGTGTTTGGTTTGTCGGATAATATTCTAATGAAAATCATAAAACTAAACACACCACTCCTGAGAAATTACAGTTGAGAGGTTTTGATTACTTCAATAAAAGGAACAATGCCAGGAGCACGTGTGACGTGCTTGGATCGTACAGACGTACTTTTATCAATTACGGCTATGTCACAACATAATATTTTAACGAACAATACACGTTATTATTTATAGCGTATCCCAGACTATACATGCACTCAAATTGTGTGCTTTATGCTATAGAATGGCACAAGGAATAGATAAGCTTACTTATATTTAATAGGTCACTTGAACTTATTGAAGAAACATGTCACACTGTATAAAGGTGACCTATATCTCAGTTCTCCTTGAACTCACTTCCCATGAATGTCAGTTGACATTTTAAAATGGCTGTTTTCTCTTTTGTTTGTAAGAATGTTTTTAATTTTTTCTTAATATTATTTTGCTAAGAATAAATTTAATTGACCACATGCTTATTTTGTAAATACAGGTATGACATAATATCAATAAAATTTCGCTTTATCGAACGGTTTTAATTCCAAAAACACAAATATATTTCTGTTAAAATATATTTATTGCCTGAGCTAGAAAACTTTTTGCCACAAAACAGTTTCAAAAACTATATCATATTACTTTCAAAAACAATAAATTTAATCCACAGTCGCTTGATTATTTGACTATTGCTTAGTTGAACAGAAACGAACACTGTTTCACCACAAACATTATAGTTGTGCAAGAGCGTTCAGAAATGTCACGTGATGGACGGCCGTTTTCTAACCGCGTATTAACATAGATTGATTGGTATTTTAGGGCGTGCTTAAGGATATTTTGCTCATATGACGGCGGGGTATTCCAACAACAATTGACACGAACCCAACCATACAATGTGAGGTGTTGGAAAGTTAATCTTCCTCCAGTGCTAAGAAAAGACAGCGTCGCAACTCTCCGAACAAACAGCCGTTGGTCAAAGGGTCCTCGTATTAAGGCTATCTCGTATATTTTGTCACTTTAATAACTGAGGCTTTACTAATGTGAGACAGCTTTTTACTCGTGTTAAAATAAATTGCACCTTCTTTTTTACCAAAATCATTGCCGCTAAATAAGGCTGTGAGGGGGGAGTCAGTTATTGAAGTCGCGGCTGCTCTTATTTCACATATCTACAAAAGGGTTCCACTCACCTTTTTATTTTACATAAGTGAAAAAGATTTCCACATGTTGAATTAAGGCTTATTTACGATATATCGAATTCTTTTTGATGTATGCTGACTTTTTTGTTACAAAAGTGAAATTCTTTTCAATATATTTAAAATAAATAATCAATTTTACATATGTGCAAAAGAATTTTATCCACATATGTTGAAATCTTTTCCACATATGTGAAATTCTTTTCGGCATATTTGAAATTCTTTTTTACATATTTAAAATAAACTAATTTATTTTACATATGGGGAAAATAATTTCGCATATGTGGAAAAGAATTCAAAATATGTGGAACAGGATTCAACATATGTAGAATAAAGCTAGAAATGACAAAATAGTTTGCCATAGCCATCCGCTCTTATTGTACGCTCGGAAAATCAAAGTCTAGGCGGTTTTACGTCAAAATGTCACATTTTATAATAACAGATAAAGCGCAAACACGTGTTCAAGTTTGGTTACAAAATATTCCAAAGTCCATTCACGCTGTTATGCGACGAGTATTACTGCGCGCTGAAAGCTGGTTTCCAAATATCGGAAACCAGACAAGATGGCTCGGTGATACCTTCGAGTTGGAATCTCTGTTTGTGGATCTATGCGTTCAGAGATTAACCATAGGCTACTGATAATGAAAATGATGCGTTTGTTGTAGCGCAACAGTTCCGGTCAGGGATAATTCAGTGTGTCAGTCTGTTGTGCCATCACCCCTTGGCTTCATAATAGAGGATCCGACTGTGGAAGGTTAATGTCCAAGGGGTTAATGTTGGTGAACTGCTACGTTACTGAAAGAAAGACGAGAAAGTCAGCCTAGGCCAGTCGCATTTGTCTCACGCAAAAAGGTTTTTGGCGGGGGTCCGGTACCATGAAATTGACTAAAATACAATATTTCCGAAATAGTTCCGAAAATAAGCTCCGCCTATTTCTGTTTAGAACGTAAATAACACCATGTATGGAATAATGTAAGCTGATGCAGCCAATACACGGGTTTGCCGTTCCGAGAATAAGCACTGCCTATTTCTTTTTAGAACGTAATATGGAATACTGTAAGCTGAGGCAGCCAATAAACTGGTTTACCGTTCCGAGAATAAGTTCCGCCTATGTCCGTTTGGAACCCAAATAACAACATATATTGGTAAACTGTAAACCCGTGTATTGGTTAGGCCTGTAATTGTGACATACTTTTATTTTATAACAACTCTAAAACTTGTCATACGATAGAGACACAACTTGGCCCAATATTTACCAGATACGACTTTTGTAACTATGTACGTAAAGTACCCAGTAAAATAACAACATAAACAGTCCACAGACAGCTGTGAAATTAGATAAAAATCGATGGGATATTGGCCATATGTTCGTTGACATAGTGACCGATACCTTATTGTAAAAGTGTGTACTGAAATAAATTAGGCAGGGTCATAAACGCATTGTCAGAGTGACGCAAAGCGATTAATCTTATCATCCATCTGGCTGAATTCACTGCCCTTCTAAAACAGGCCACCTTTTTATGTTAGTTGTAGAAAAGTGTGGAGAAAAGCACTGAATCATTTGCTTTGGTTGTTTGATTGGTGTTTAAAGTAAACCATTGATCTGGCCCCGGTTGCTCGAAGCGCTATTAAATTTAGACCGCTATTAGCTAGATGATGTCACGTCACGTTGAAGGTTCATCTCTAACCAGGTAAAATCGATATATCGGTAATCTGGTGTGAGCGGCTAACCATCTTTCGAACAACTAGCCCCTGCAATGGACACCGTTATTTTCAATATGGGTTAACCAGTCTACGTGCAATGCATGGAGATGTTATCCTACATGTTTGATCAAGTCGCTACATGGACGGAAAACCCCCCTGAGTCCTGCGTCCTTAACAGGGGCAGCGAATATTTCAAGTAAATTGACCAGTTATGTCATTTTGTAACCATCAAGTACCATATAGCTTTTTAACGCAGACTGAGAACTTTGGAATAAACCCGCACCATTATGGCAAGCCGTTTTATCATTTCTACCTTTATTCTACATATGTCTAATAACTTTTGCTTTTATTTTACTTATGTGCAATTCTTTTCCACATATGTGAAATTCTTTTTTACTTATGTTGAAAAGATTTTCACTTATGTAAAAACGAATTTCACATAAGTTAAATAAAAATTTATTTTACATATCTCGAATTCTTTTCAACATATGTAGAAATCTTTTCAGCATATGTAGAAATCTTTTCAACATATGTGAAATTCGATCCACAGAAGTAAAATAAAACACCAAAACCTAACTATTTCACATATGTGAAAAAGAATTTCACTTATGTAAAATAAACTTTCATTTTAGATATGTACTAAAGAGTTCCACTTATCAAACAAACTGAGGAATGATTACTCCCTACGGCAAGGGACCATATCAAACCTTCATTTATGCCTTTACATCGTGTTGTGTAGATTTCCAAGACGAATGCAAAGACGATAGGAATATATTCCACATGCTGTGCATGTTTAACCCCAGCAGGGCACACTCCCAAGTCAATTTAAAAGTAATTGGTCCAGTGTTACCAATATTACAACAACAACAAAACAAACAATGACCTACATGCTCTATATAGTTCATTGAGCGCAGACTGCCACAAGTCGAAAACCCATCTTAGCTTACAGCCAACAATACAAAACCATACATTTTATTATGAAAAATGCCAATAAACGTTACAAATAAAGAGTGAATATTTTTATATAAGCCGGAGGGTTTATTCTGATTCAGTGCTTTTATTGTAGTCTACGTCATTTTATTTCCTTGACAAATCAGACGTGTATTAGATGCCCTCTACAAAATCGGTCGCAATTGAAGGCCTATTTAACTACTGTAGTTTCCCTCGTTTATTTTTCGCTAGAAAATAACAGATGCTTTGTGAAATGCAGAGGGTGGATGTATTTCCGATCGGTTTTTACTTTTTGGGCAAACTCATAGCCACTATAGATACAAGCTGTGAGGGAGAAGTCTGTAATTCAGACCGTGAGTGCTTTTATTTTACATATCTACAAAAGAGTTCCACTCACCTTTTTATTTTACATAAATGAAAAACATTTCCACATATGTTGAATAAAGGCTTATTTTAGATATGTTAAATTCTTTTTCACATATGTTGAATTCTTTTTTACATAAGTGAAATTCTTTTCAACATATGTAAAATAAATAGTTAATTATACATATGTGGAAAAGAATTCAACATATGAAGAATAAAGGTAGAAGTGATAGAAATTAAGTCGTAGTGTAGCTAAAATAACTAATTTACAACATGCTTACACCACATGAAAAATTATTTAAAATGGTTTAAGATAAGAAAAGTACAAAAACTCCATAGTCTCGCAAATACAACTACAATTCGCTGCCGGGGCCCGCTTAAGTTGAGTGATTTGCGTATCGTCCTAATTATTCTTCCTAAAAGTTTGCTCATGGGTTCGAGTCCGTCGGTCGACCGCGGGAGACACGCTATGGCTCCGGCAATTGCGGAGTGGTTTTTACAAAGTTTCCTCTCCGGTTACCATCATATTTTAGTCAGAAGCCGTGAGAGGTGGATATTTTCCCTACTTCTTACTCACCCAGAAAATCCGCCAAACATTCTCAATTAACATAACAAAGAACGACATGGACATAGAGGAAGTAAGAATCGATAAATAAAAAAACTAAAAAAAATTTTCGATTTAAGAGTGACACACTCCCAAGCCACGACACATGAACATAGAGTACTGGCGCTGGTCATTTATCCGGTCATGTCCAAAACACCAAGGAATACGACTTACGCGCTGCATAAGAATATTTATTCTGTCAATATGTCTGGAAATAGAATGCCATTGTCATTTAAGTGAAATACCCTTGAGCACGGCGTCGAACCCCGATCGAAGAACATTATTGGTTGAAAAGAGAATTTTACTTTGTTCAACTCCCATTGGATATTTTCGGCTGTATCAATACATTTTCATATCATATCATTTTTGATATTTCGGTAAACCTCATATCAAGTGTCTTGTATTATATTTGGTCCGAATACGATGTGTCTGGTATCTCATTCATAAGTCATTTTCATTGGTTCGTATATCATGTGACTGGTTTTGTCATTGGTCCGTATACGTGTCCTGTGTTATCATTGGACTATGTCTCAGGTTTCATTGGCCTGTATATCATCTGTCTGGTATTATCATAAGACTGTATCTCGAGTTCTTGTATTTTCATTGGGTCGTATCTCATTTGTCTGGTATATTAATCGGTCCGTATGTCATATTTCTCGTGTTTACGTCATTCGTATATATTTAAATATATTTAGCTTGAAAGCCATTCTACGTAAGGAAAGACCTTCAGGTCTATAATCAATGAGTGAAACTGGCGATAAGAAACAAAATCTGTATAGAAGCGGATTAGTCTCAAATTTACAAATTTATTAATGTTCAACGAAAGTCAGTGTCAGCAGTACAATATTATTTGTCCCGTTTCATAGAATTAAAAAAGCTTTATAACAATACATAAAACATGTGAATTTTCAAAGACGGCCAAACACAAAATAAATGTGTTATGAAAAGAACACGATACGCACGCAGTACTACCTGCGAGTCAGCTCGAGCTAGTTTCACTGACGGGATTGGAACTTATGAGCAGTAAATAGAAGGATGATCCGTAGACAGACACGCAGATGACTGAACTCAATTTTAAGGCACGGTCCTAAATAAAGAGAGTTACAATGAATTCACATATTTACCGAGCACATATAGATTTTACAATCTGGATAAAAAGAAATACAAATTTAAATTAAGTAGCCTAGATTTAACGTCTCGTGAAAAAATACAGATAAAGTTAATTTTTGGAGCGTGGTCAGAAAATAAACTTGGGAAATGATTTACTATGTCATCAGACTTAAGGTCACGAAAAGCTTTCATATACATGCGAAGAGTAAAATGAGGTTTTGTGAAACGAGGACTTCATAATACAGATATAAAAGCTGTGGGCGACTTAGTACAATTAAACGGTATTCGAGTTCGGACCAAAATACAAATTTTTTTTTTCTTTTTCTACATTTATTTAAAATAACAAAGAAAACCGCTGTATTTAAAGATCGCTTAAACTCATATCCTGTGTGTAGAGTAAAGATATCTGTCTAAGTCTAATTACAATGAAAACCAGACAGACTTCGCTGCTAGATTATCAGATAATCTGTTAATCCAGCGTAAATTTCAATGATGTTAATATATAATCTTGCTCAGTTAGGCGTATGTCGAATCTGTGCATACACGATTACTTCCGGTCGGCCTTTTGCAAATAATAAAACAACAAAAAAAAAATCCTCACAAAATAATATAAAATAAAAAACGTATGTTGCACTTTGTGTTAAGCGACTGATTCTGTGTGGTATATCTTCATATGCGAACAACTGTGTAAATGACAATTTCTTCAGACAAGCGTCAAAAACAGCTCAAGGGGAAACAGTTTTTTTGCCCAATTTAAACCACTGTTGCATTTTCTTCGTATGCTCACGTGTTTGTTTAACTATATGAGAGTCAATTCACGAGAAGCCTTCTCAGCAGCTCCCGCCTCTCGCCTCAAGACGAAAAGAAAAATCGCAAAATAAGAGACAATAAATTTCTCACCTTATTCAAAAATAAATTCATTTAAAATTTTAATATTGCCTGACATGTCCCGAGGGTTCTTGTCTATTTCCTTAGGATTTTCCTTCTACATATTAAAACATATAGTTCTCATATATAATTAAAGAAATGTATGACACAAGGCATTACTCTTAGTCCAGTGCTTTTCCTTATTTTACCCGCCCCGGTAGACCCTACATCCTGTGAATATACAGAGTGTACCATACCAGCCAAAACAGACATGACAAGAAAGATACATTCGGCTTCTATGAAATATAAATAAATAATAATTATAATAATAAAAATATATAAGCTAATAATATAATCTTTAGTTGAATTATTTTGATGCCCCTTTTAGATAAGAATATTTAACAGTATTTCGTTAAAATTTGGAAAAGACCTATTTAGTTTCAACAAATTCTCGTTCGGACATTTTGAAATCCATCTACGAACCGAACCTACAACCCTCGACATTTACTTCTTGCGATTAGGTGCCTGACTGATAATCATGGGTTCGATTCCCAGACGGGTTTTAACCTGACACATTTTCTGAAGTATAATCTGTTCAAACTAAGAAGGTGTTATTATCAAAATATAGAAATACTGATAATCATTGGTTACCACGGTGTTAAAATTGCCTATACAATACCACGTTACCTGGAGTGACATTCACGCAGATTTGCTGAGGAAATAAAGCTGAACAATTTTAACAGTTGTCAAATGAAATCCGTTTTTATACAATATGCAAACGTTGACAATTTTTACCCAAAAACAGAACTCATACCATTAGTCTAAACTTTTAAATTGGCGTTTGAGTGTTTTAGTTTGAATTTTTAAAAACGCATGTAGCATTTTCTTGTTAATTTTGATAAAAACGGGTTCATAAAAAATCTGAAGCAAAAAAAAAAATGACAAACAAAACAAAACAAAAGCAAAATAGTTATAGATTTGACTAGTGGCTTCTAGTTGACAGGGTATATGGTGTAGAGGTAACGAAATTAGTCATACAACTATAGTTTCAGTTATGGACTTCTGACGAATTGGGCCGTCGACATTTGTCAATCACAGCTAACTGCATACATCGCTCATAAGCTGAATTGAAGAAACGACAAGTTTGTGTTTGCAAACAAAATTTGAGAAATCTAAATAACTAACATCACAATTCTGGGCTAGGGTTTTAAGATGAACTATTTCAAAGAATTACTTAACTTTTTCCTTAAGATGATAAGGAATATTTTTTCAGCCTATGCAGTTATCAAAGAGACTTCAGCAGTTCAAAGTGCAGACCACTGGACGACGTCAGAGCTGCCCGGTGCTTCTGTACTCGAAAATAAATCATAACGAATAAAATTGTTAAAACGAATTCTAACGAATTCCGGGATCCATAGTAACCCCATTTCAAAAAGTTGTTGCTAGTTCAAAGGCTTAAGGTATGAGGTAGGCGTTCAACTCAACAGAGATTAATAAAAGCAATTTCTCATTTTACATTTGACGCAAAATGTTTGAATTCGAAGGAACTGATCAGTTTCAAGGGAGAAACCGCAGTGTGGCTTCATATCCACTTTGAAGCCATTTGCATTCTGGTAAGTGACAGGTAACTTTTTTATACAATATGTGTCTTATGTATACCATAATGACCTTTATTCGACGAAAGATTACTCATTTTAAAGTGTACTTAAAGTGTCACTAACTCGTAATTATTGCTTACAAAGGTTTTCAATAAGAGTGTCTTTCACCTGGATGGGGATTCACTTTGAAGTTGCCGCGCATCGCTTCACACCTTGATCGCTAACGTATATACGCAGTCGGCTTATGAAAGATGCGAACATAAAATATACGTATGAAATTTAATCCAATTTTGTTTGACGGTGCGTTGACAGCTCAGCCAAAGATAAACTCTCAACAAAATCGTGTTTAATTGACTCCAACCAAGACTAAATCGGATTTGTTTGGATTTCTCAACCAGAGTAAAGTGGACAGAAATAAACAGTCTATACAAACTCAATAATAGCTACATCCAAAAAAGAGATAAATGGTCGCCATAAAATAGCGAGTCAATTTTCGCACCTCTTGAAATATGCTCGCCAAAGCGTATCGCTCCGCCCTACAAAAGACGGCGAACAATGCGAGCCGGTCAAACTAAGAAAATCCCTCCGATGAATAAACAAACTTATTTAGTCAGTGTATGTCAAAAACTCATTCAGAGTTCTTACAAGCACTAACACTATTCACGACTTGCTGTTCGTGCTCCGTGAACTTTGACATTCAATTACTTTGATCCTGATGGTTTCAGTGATGTTAACTGCGCATGTCTAGGAAGAGCAGTTTAGGCACGCTCCTGTGGGACACAGTCAGTTAAATATTCAAACATATTGGAACAATATTCGAAACTCCCGAAATATACTGCTAGACGTTTCATCTAATAACCAGAGTCACAAGTACAATTTGACGATAACTTACCGATGTAGAATAAACCAACTGAATTGTGCTTGCTGTATTTTAAGGAATCAATCAATTGAAAGTGGCACATAATTCGCCGATACAGGTTTCGAACAGCCCAATGCGTTCGGACACTTTTTAATGACCTTGACAAACACGTTTAAATCTCTGGCTTACCATTAATTTAACAACATGGTCAATTTAACGATGATCACTGTTCATTCTGTTATACAGATGTATTGTAAAGAAAGAGACTGTGTTTGCTTTCCCCCGGGATAGGAACTTGGGTATCTGGTTAGCAGGGCTATCCAATAAAATAAGCTATATGCCAACAGCTTCATAATTCACATTTGCATACCCTGGGCATAACCTAAAATTGACCCTAAACCTAACTCTAAACTAACTTAAAACTAACTCTAAACTAACCATAAAACTATTTTTTCATCATCAGGAGTGGGCATATTTCCTCAAATTTCAAGACTTTATTTTTCATTATCATGAGAGATTCTTTTTTTTTTCATCGCCAGGAGTGAGCCATTTGTCTCGAAATTTTAAGACTTTATTTTGTCATCATTTTGAAAGTAACTTTGTTTTCATCGTCAGGAGGGAGAATTTTCATCGAAAGTTCAAGACTATATTTTTCATCATGATGAGAGATACTTTATTTTCATCGTCAGAGCTAATGTCCTCAACGTTCCAAGACTTTATTTTGTCCACATCTGAACAGATACACTATTTCATCGACAGAAGTGAGACATTTTCCTCGACGGATTAAGACTTTATTTCGTCATCATGAGGAAAGTTACTTAATCGTCAGAAGTGAGCAAATGTCTTCAACGTTCCAAGACTTTATTTTGTCCACATCTGAATAGATACACTATTTCATCGACAGAAGTGAGACATTTTCCTCGAAGGATTAAGACTTTATTTTGTCATCACGAGGAAAGTTACTTTGTTTTCATCGTCAGGAGGGAGAATTTTTCCTCGAAAGTTCAAGAATATATTTTTCATCATGATGAGAGATACTTTATTTTCATCGTCAGAAGTGAGCAAATGTCCTCAACATTTCAAGACTTTATTTTGTCCACATCTGAATAGATACTCTATTTCATCATCAGAATGGAGCATTTTTCTTCGAAATTTCAAGACTTTATTTACCATAAACCCGAGAGATAATTTATTTTCATCGTTATGATGGAGCATTTTTTTCGAAGTTTAATTTTATTGATTACATTGTGGAAATGGAAATTTTCAGAAAGTTTGATTTTTTGGCATTAAAAATGGCATATATCAACAAACGTAGAAGCCCATTGAAACAAATTTAGTATGCGTTTCAGTGGTGTCTCGAAATACAATGGTGTTAGTTTTGTCTTAATGTACACTACAAGTTACAACCAGAATGCATTCTGTATGTTCATTTTAGCTGTATACTTCTGCGTAGAATAGGTAACGTTTTAATATGAAATGAATGAAAAACACTCCTAATTTTTTTCGTAGAAGAACATTTTATTATTAAAAGAAAATATTTAATGGTGTCAGAAAATTACTGACAAACAACCATTTAGGCTACAAAGGAGTGTTTTATTGTTGAATATTTTGAATGCAGCCCGAGTTAAAAGGAAAGTGTCTTGCGCATCACTGATCGTTTACTTACATCAAAAGTTTGCTTTAATTTTAAAATGAATAAATCGATTCATGCAAGCTTTCTAAAACCGCAAAATAGAGATGCATCACGGAGGCATTGTTATTATGGTTTCAATTAAAAGGAAGACGCTTTTAAGGTACCTGCTGGTTTTTATTTGAGCGTTCGACATTTTTTTATTATGACGTGATTGAGGTTTCCGCGTGAAGGCACTCGAGCAGACGACATCTCCGCTTCCTGTTTAGAAAGAAGTCATTGCTCCGAATCGCTGTTTACGCCCCCTATGTATACACAATACGGGACGATTGGTATGTATTCTATGCTGACGGATTAGATTAAAGCCGAACGACAAACGGTGTCGGGAGCCTGTAATTTTCACGCCATCTCAACCATAAATATCCAGGACTGTTCTGGAACTCCGAACAAAACATCGGTGACCACTAAGAGGCAGAGGTGCACCACGGGAAAGCTGGACATGACGCCTAGTGACCAATCGACCGGAAGAGTATTCTCCATTCAACGGGGGTTTTAATCCAATAAAGACCTAACCCTCGGCGACGTACATACATTTAATGCTGTTAAGTTTTTAAAAACTATTTCTGGAATGATATAGAAACATAGTGCCCAATAAACTTTTCTATACCAACGTTTTCCATCTGATATGCACTTCCGAAGTCTATATGCCTCTTAAAGAATCTAGTATTTTATTTATGTAATGCCAGTTGAATTCACCTTCTCTAGATAGACTTCACTTCATATAGGCCAACTTGGATTAAGCACAACCTGTAATATGTCCGACGACAACCGCATTATTTTTGGTTACTCATCGAAGTACTACTACACAAGATGGCTCTTGTTTATGACCAAGCGGCCTATGCGCAATGTCGTGGAGGTAAGACGGCGACTGTTTTAATCAAGCCAGGGCAGTTTGTTTTGAGAGTAGCAATGAAGTATTTACTTAGCATCGGAGGAAGTCATCCAAACATATTTAAAAAAAAGTATCCATGAACCAAGGGAGTGATTTCCAAAGCACATCAATTCCAGGTCGAAGATGAAATGTTGTCATATAACTTTTAAGACTAAGCTAACCTTGAGTGCGACGTTAAACATCAGCCAAGCAAACAAACCATCCTAAATGTATGTACTATTCTTATGAACTAGAAATTAATTATGGTATAAAAGTGGATGATCCTTGGTTCAATTGAAGGTTAAGTGAAGAACATAACAAGAATTAAATACCAACGAAATTAAAGGTATGTACTTCAATGAAAGGTTCGGTCTTTATTGGATTAAAACGCCCCCTATGATGGAGAACACTCTTCCGGTCGATTGGCCACCAGGCGTTTATCTCCAGACTTCCTGCGGTGCACTTCTGTCTCTTAGCCGTCACCGATGTTTTATACGGAGTTCAGGGATCAACGTAAATTCGCCCTGGGAAATTATGATTGATTGATTGATTGATTGACGTTTTACGCCACATTCAGCGGTCTTTCAGCTACGCTATGGCGTGAACAGCCAAATTATGTTACTCAAGTTTGTATATGTTACAGTAAAGAAATTTCAATCAGACTGCACTCTTGGCAGTAAACGTCAAAAAGAGAAACAAATCAACTGAAAACATTTTTTTTTGTGTGTGTTTTGATAAAAATATGTCATGGTGTTTAATTTTGAATATAAAAAAATTGTAAATATCGTATTTAAAAGTATGTCAGATCAAGTCATTTACAATGAAGTATAAAAATCAATGGCGAGTTTTTCGTTTTGGCAAGACACCAACACTATGTGTTCCGTTGGCTTTTAACCGAGGATGGTTGCCATTGGGCCGCCCTCGAGAAGGCAGAGGTGGGCGAGTTGTAGCTAAGATATAGTTTCGCTTGAACCCGGCTTATAGGATTCGATTTAATGTTTAACATAAAAGTAAAACAAAGTATACAAAAACCAAATGTATACGAAAACCGGGCTTGATGACGACCTTTTTTTAAAAAAAATTCTTAGCTGCACTGCTACCATACTCTCGTGCCTTGGTCAAAGTTAACGCGAGAAAAGTGTTGTTCACGCGAGACTATGGCTGGGAGGGCGTGGAAATTACAGGTTCCACGCACCCCCTTTCGGTTGGTTTTAATCTTGACCGCCATTACGTTAACACATTAATAAAACTTCTGACAGTTTATCAAATGTATCTTTATAAATTTGTTGGACATGATAGGATTAGCGATTCATGAGCTCGCTGTTGTCTCGTAATAGCAGTGACATGATCCGCCTGAAATAAATACATTGATTAATATTCTGCTGATTGTAAATTTCACTTATTGGATTTTAAAAACCTGATCCTACCACGTGAGGCTATACTATGTCGCGGATTTAACAGTGTTTTTAATCAGACACGGTTCTAAAGAATTTTTTGATTCATCTACGATTACATGCAGATATAAATTTGAAATTAAAATAAGGACAGTGCCGTCGAAGCGGCGTGGTTGGTTCAGCGGAGTTGCCACCCTTCTTTTTAGAATAATATTAAAATTTATTACTTTTAGTACCTTCTAAACCTTTACTTATCTCAAAGAGTTGTCAGTCGAATTTACGAACAACTCCCAATTTCTAATGTGTATAAAATGCACACAGTCAACTAAAATAGATTTGCGTCTAGTACTAATTTGTTTGCAAGTATTTCCAATGGAACATAAAATTGTCTGTTTGGATCAATTTGAACCAACCTCCCTGGTGAACGTTACATGAGAGCCAAAACTAGCATGTTACATTGGTTGCGGCTGGTCCCGTCATATCAGCTACAAGAGACTACAAATGCATGCATAACAACTCGAGATTAAGACCTATTAAGAAGCTTGTCTCTAGGAGCTTATCTAGAACATCAGATTATTCAGGGTTTATTAATTCATCGGACATCACTATGTGAGTGTGATTAATGTTAAAAACTATATGTATCATAAAAACACTTCAATCTAATTAAATCAGATCTAAAAAATGCTCCCCTTGTTTTGTTTGTCGCTATATTGAGATCTATAGCAATCACCCCACCTACAATATAAAATGTCGATTGGTAATCTTAAATTGACCAATCACAGAGCTGCTTTTTAATTTTGGTTTGTAAAAGCCGAAAAAGTAACTCAGACAACTTCTGCTTGTTTTGGCTGAATTTGGTGTTTACCATGGCCGCGTGTTATCTGGGTTTTTATTGGACAACTGGAACTGTGACCTTTCGTGAACCCCAGTACGCTTGACTTAATTGGACCTAATCGTCCTTACATTCTATTCCCGGTCAAATTTCGAATAGGTCACGATATTCAGGGACCGAACCAAGTTTTAAAGGGGAAGACCACCCAAAAACCATATTATATAAATAAGTAAAACTTTTTGTGTGTAATACAATACATTAATTTCCATTTTCATAATCTTATCGTAACTCTGGTTA
>JARFOD010097465.1:0-16950 GCA_031763545.1 Mopalia muscosa
AGTGGTTACTATACTGATGGGAGTGGTTACTATACTGATGGGAGTGGTTACTATACTGATGGGAGTGGTTACTATACTGATGCAAGTGGTTACTATACTGATGGGAGTGGTTACTATACTGATGGGAGTGGTTACTATACTGATGGGAGTGGTTACTATACATCTAACTGTTAAAACTTGTTTCAAGAAACAAATCATTGAAATATGCTGCAACTTGCAATACATGTACTTTACTGCATGAAAGTTTCAAAGAAGTTGAAAAGTATTAACAAAAAAAGAAGCTTTTTTTGTGTGTAAGATACCACCATATTGTGAGATTGTTGTTTCTGAATCCCAGGCCATACTATTGCTATTCAAAAAATGGATATTCAGCTGACTTAAGGTGCGCATGCATCCTTAAAATTACTGGTATAAAATACTGAAAGCTGGTCAAAACTTGCTGGTAATGTTGTTTACATATAATGTCCAAAAGAAAGCCTGCGTTTTCTGTGTGTTGCAATTCCATGTGTCACACATTGTTTTATTAATTCCTTGCTGGGAACTATCCTCGTTTGATTGAAACCACATTCAATATGGCATTGACAAAAAACAATTTTATCACTGCCATATCGAATGTGGCTTCCTCAATATTAATGGGCTAGTGTCAAATTTAAGGTGTGAAAATCAGAAAATTCAATTTATCTTAACCAAAATGTACATGTAGAAATATCATATGTATTCATAGCTTTTCACATGCCCACTAACACAGGTTTCCAATCTGTTATTATTTGAAGCGACCCACAAATCATCTTTGACCATGTTTGTATACCATTATTATGTAGAGAACAATATACAATATAGTATATAATATTATTCAAATCACGATGTTGGGATAATCTGTCCATTGTTTATTCAAAATTCACAGCCAGTTTTTACAGGAGTTCTGTGTTTAATTTGAGTAGTTTTGTTTTCGGATTCTTTTCCTGTGGAACTATTGCTGTTATTTGATCCATGTGGAGTAGATCAGCGAATTATTCTGCCAGCAAATGGTGTTTGGGGCAGAAAATGTGATTATTCTGGAGGGCTGTGATTGAGACCAGACGCCCAGCTGCTTCCAAACTCACAATTATTCCACTGGCCATATGTATGGATGTCTACTGGTGCCATATGGGTCAGCTATTTATGGAAGACTATAGATGACATAGTCCTTCCAATCTCCACAATTAAACCATGGGATATAAGGATAGATGTTTTCTGGTGCCATATGGGTCAGATGTATATGGAAGAATATAAATGACACACTCCTTCCAATCTCAATATTATTCCATAGGCCATATGTATGGATGTCTACTGGTGCCATATCGGTCAGATATGACCCTCTGACTAAAGGCAGTTTGTTTGGTTAGTAACAGTGTTGTCTTTACATTGCACTGCAATGCTCATGGAGAAAGATTAACGCTCAAACAGTATCAGATCACCTCACATTTTATGGTTGTGCTAGTGTCAATAATTTTTGGAATGCACCGTCCTCATATAAGTGAAATGACCTTAAGTATGGCTTAAAAGACTTATCAACCAATTAATCTGATCAGAGTTTACGAAGAAACACTGCTTATAGATGTTAACTTGTGCAATTCTGATCAGATATTTACGGAAGACTATAGATGACACACTGCTTCCAATCTCACAATTATTCCATTGGATGTAAGTATTGATGTCTACTGTTGCCATACTGATCAGATATTTATGGAAGACTATGGCTGACACACTGCTTCCAATCTCACAATTATTCCATTGGATATAATAATGGGTGTGCATTACTGATCAGATATTTATGGAAGACTATTTGTAACACAGTGCAGTGGTTCTGACAAATTACAATGATTCCATAACTTATTTATATATAAGGGCTGTAGTCTTGTAATATACTGGGCTGGTCACGGTTTAGGGAATCGCATACATGCAATTCTATTGCCTTTTTGTGCTACATTGGTAAGATACGCCCTATGTACATGTATGTGGCCAAGGACATAATTGTCAACAATAAATTAAACTTTCACAGAGCGATTGTTAGATACTTTTAAAAAAACTATGAAGATTTGGGCTTTGTTTAATTCATTGCCTACTTGTGTTTCTCTTTATGTAAGTTTTAAAAAATGTTTTTGAGTTTTGAGTTAATCATTGCTTTGCAACTGTTGTACCCTTCTGTGTTCTCTGTAACAAACAGTAAATGTACATTCATGTTTATTGGACCTCAAAGACATTGGAAATCCCCAACCTGAATTTGAACTAGCACTACAGGACTAGTGCTGATGAAAGCTGACTTGGTGGATCATAACTAAGACTTTCAGTATTAATGACCATAATCAGGCATCAACAATTAAACTACCTATTGTCTATTACCTATCATATAGTATTATCAGAGGGTTTAATTAACACCTCTTCAGATAAAGTTACATGACATCCTATTGTACTTATAATGAATCCACGGCTAGCTTAATGGAGTCCATTCACATGTATTCAACCGTCAAGTATAGGCTGGTGGTTGTTTACTCCATATTTATATCTATCAATAAAATTACACTGATTTACCTCTACATTATTCAGTGTATATTGATTCTATGTAAACCTATTGTTACATGTACATCAAAGATAGTATAGATCACAAACATGTTCACATAAACTAACCAATCTATTATATAGCCTTTCTGTCTTTCTCTGACTCTTTCTTTATAATACGGATTATGTTATGTGTAAGCTTATTACTAAAATAGTTTGCAGGGTTAAATATTTAACAAAATTGTACAAATAAATAAACAAAAACCCAACTACAAAGCTTAAGCAGCCTTATTACATGTTAAAGGTTGTATTAATTTTCCAGAATAAAAATTATAGCCAGCCATTTTTTTTTCAAAAAAAGGTCCAAATTGAGGAAAAAAATAATTAATATGAAGCATTTTTTCTGTTTTTGTTAAATGTTTTTTCAATCACTTACATGTATATTTCATCTGAAGCTGTCATGGTAACTCGAATTTAAAAACCAGATGTTATCATGTTCACAAAAGAAAATGTGACATCTGTAGAGTTTGTTGAAAAAAAAAACATTTGAGCTTTAAAATGAGATTATTATAGGGGGGGATAAAAAGTAGATTTATACAAGCTATAATTTGTAACATATATTGTGCATGATGAAAGTAAATCATTTTCTGGGTACTGTACAGTAGGAGTATCTTCTAAAGATAATAATTAACGATGGAGTTTTATTGATTATGAGCAGCGGGTCTAATGTTGCTGAAATCCTGCCCTGACTATTACTGCTGTTAGAAAAACAGTTCCTCACACTAACAACTACATCACTGAAGTTAGCATAATTGTGTGAGGACTGTGTATCAAAGCTGTCAGAATTAATTAATCCTTTTATGATTAGGATAAGATTTATAACTCGAGTCAACAGATTAAGAATAATTCCACTATTCATGGCTCACTGACCAGCAAATAAGTGAATTTATGTCCCTATTGAAACAGGATTTGGCAGGGTACTAATTTCCTCTGTTTCACAAAAAATGACATAAATATCTGTCTTTTCTCTGAAAAATCATGGTTTTTCTCTCCTTTTACAAAAAGGGCCAATTTGTCATATATTCACTTATTGTGTGGAAATTTAAAGTTTACCTATTTATTCATGGCATGTTATCCCAGTATTTGAGAAAAGTATTTATTTCCATTTTCTGACCGAATTATTAGGTTGAATGAAGGAATAATGCGCCCTGATTGCACCAGATGCTATTTTAACTACAGATTCTTGTCGCCATTTTGCTGTTATACAGATTGAGCCGATTTCATTGGGATTGGTGAACAGTTTTACAAAAGCTTTATTGGCTGCCTATTGAGCCTGTTGTATGCCCAAGCTCCCTAGAAGCTTTCTGGACCAAACTAAACACCCTCCCCCTTATAGCTTAACCTCATTAACATCATAAAGGCATTTAATATTTGAAAATACATGTATCTGTGGCAGTAAAATCCAATTTTCTACCATTTGTACTTTTCAAATTATTAGCACTTTTCAAATTATTAGCACTCTGCTATTTAAATTACTTACATCACAGTTCTGTTAAATATATTAAACAGATATTTGCATTCCTGTAACTTGTGTGCTTAGGATCTCCCAAATACATAATTTCTGAAGTTTTCACCAGAAATTATTTTGTTAAATTGTCTCCCTTGAAATATTAAAATTACAGAGCTGTGCCCACACTGATCTCAGTCAATCATGCATACAGAGTAACTCCTGCATGCTGACAAAAAAAAGTGAGGGCATATTGCCGATCTATTGTGACATTCATGGAGCCTGTCCTCCCACGACACAGACAGCAGTGGCCTGACTCAGACGCTGGATTATCCCCCTTTTGTCAAGGCCAGACAAAGGCTGTCTCATCTAGCTGCAGGCTTTAGCTGGCCCATCAGCAAAACTCACTCTTTGTTCCCCTGAGTTTAACTCTGACATTTTGCCCATAAAATGGAGATGATACCCTTTTCTTTGGATGATATATTGGTTTAACTGATCCCTAAATACCCTGTGCTTGAATTGAGGTAAGAACCATTAGAACCCAGTCCATGTAGAACATTGGCCTAACTTATAGTAGATGTTAAGTATTCAGTTTGTTCTCTCACCTCCATGTGTCTGTTTAACCCAGAGACTTCATCTATACACGGAAACCTTCTACCTCAGCTGCTTTATTGGCTAATAACTATACTCCAGTTGAGGTGAGATGCTTGTGCTATGTTTAAATGTCAATGTATAAGACTGGATGTTTGTGTGTATGTCCAGAAATATTTAGAGGAACCCTGCTTAACAGCCTGTTTGACCCTGTCACATAGACTAACAGATAGCTTGTCATTTGATACCACTAATGGATTCCTAAGCTGTCTTATCTAATCCTGAACTAAGATTAAAACAGAATCTAGCCACAGTATTATTTCAGGCTTATTAAGATGTTCCTCTGTTATTATTGACACTGTGTTACAGTTTAAATATCTACAGCACTGCTCTCACGCATTCCTTTCTTGACTTTCCTATGTTTTGATATAAGTTGATGTAAGTATAGATTTCCCTGTGTCAGACATTGGTATCGGTTTTAGGATTAAACAACTCTGTCAGTAACAGGAGAGTGAGTGATATCTTTGCTATATACCATTACATTTTATTGCCACAAAGAACATTGTAGACACACCATAAATCCCCTAGATTCTAAATGTCGAGCAGATGTTATTGCATCATTTGACAGCTTTCACATCTGTACATGTGTCAACAGGGAAATTGAAAACTGTTCCACCTACATGTATTAACTTATTTGCAGATAATATATGGTCATTTCATTTCATTTAAAAAAAATGTACTTCCAATAGAATTAACTGATGTGAACAGAATTAAAACTAATATATTATATCTACATGGTACAAGAGTAGTGTTACTCCGAAGAACGAAAGACTCATTTTGACTTCAATATTTCGGCGGTTTATTTTGCCATCATCAGGAAAGTCTACATGTATGTATGGATTTCAGTGGTTGTGGTTGTAATACTAAAGAGTAGAATAGTAAGATATGTTTGTTCAAACAAGAACAACTAAAAACAGCTGTAGAGATGTATCTATAGATATATTGACCCAGTTAGTAAGGTCATTTCTGATGTGCATGTAACCTGTATTAACCTTTACTGCCATTCCCTGCTTGTCCAAGCCGAAGTTATATACATCCTAACAATTGGTGATCCACTGTTTTCTCACCTCAACCAAAATATGTGAGTTACTTTAAATTTTTATGTTGGATTTCATACTTTACCAGGCCTTCTGATTTGAGATGAGTGATCAGTGTTAAAGCATAGGACAAGCACACCTCAGATCAGAAGGCCTGCTTTACGCAGAATTTGTAAATTTTGTTTTCACAGGCAGTACAACATTCTAAGTGTATTTTGTATAATGTCCAACTGACAGAGGCTTCATCATTGAGTTTTCTGACCATATTGATTAACCACCTAATTTGTTCAAAGCTAAAAATAAGTCTGAGGTCAGGTCTGAATTTCACAGCAGTCAAAAAAATAAATACCAAAGCCATAAAATCAAATGGTAAAGGGTTATTTAATGTGCATTGATTTTAAAATGTATGTGTAGTAGATTTGAAGACAGTATTGATACAAAACTTACTTTGATATTATCCGGGGTAAGATAAGCATAAATTTCATTCTACTTTATATTCCCGCAATATGTAATTTTCTTTATTGATAACAATGGTGTAAGTGTAAATGACATCAAGGTTCATGTAGACACTTTATATTTAACCATCCTCTGGCTAAGGGCAGTTTGTTTTTAAGAGAACCAATTGCTGTATTTAGTTACCACTGGGGAAAAATTTACTTTCCAACAGTATGGAAATGTTTCACATCTTAATTGTGCTAGTGTCAATTATTATTGGAATAAAGCACTGCCATATAATTTAAATACCCTTTAGCATGGTGCAAGACACCAGTCAATCAATTAACCACATTTAGTAGTGTATTAATATTGAAGTGTGAACAGTTGAATCATTTGATCATGGTGATTTTTTTTGGGGGGTCAAAAAAGTGTCATTTGATGAATTTCTGTCATATTTGAGTGAATTGGGAGGACTGACAGTTAATCTCCTTAATGATCTGCAAGCAACTATCTGGTCTGATGCAAGCTCTACATCTACATGTACTCTATTCTCGAAGCGACTAAATGTTTATATCTGAAATACATCTACAGGTGCATGTATGGTCTGGAATTGGTAGAGAAATTGAGACATAATATGTCAGTATGTGAAACTGTTACATGTAACTGATGCAGATCTTGAGCACAAATCAATACTGATAGTTACAAATAACGGGACACTAATCCTGCTTGTTTCGCTTAGGAGTTACTCCCCTTTATGTGCCCATGTCGACACTCTTTTTGACATAGGCTTTTGTGAAAGTTATGATCGAATTGATTTTTGTGTTGGCCATAACAATTTGGTTTTTATATTCTGTTTACATTTAAAGAGGATAATGTAGAACTCAAAATGAGGAAGAAAAAGTTTATAAAAACCTTAATCAGGATTGTTTTAAAGGAGTTAAACTGCTATTTTTAGATTGGTATTTTAACATGATGTCCTCTTTAATTTATCAACTTGGTCTGTACAATATACATAGGTCCACATGTTCATGTTAACATTCTAAATTTTCCTAATACTTTGTCCTCTGTTTTGTTTATTGATTATTTTGAAAAGATTTTGGATGACCAGCGAGTATTTTAGGATTGATATTAAAAGACATCAATCCACTTACTCTTTTGACCTAAATAACTGTGTCCTGTTGGGGCTCCTTTAGGGTCAGCTTCTAGTCTGCTAATAACCACATATCTGTGCACTGGTTCATTGACCAACTATGTTACTACCTCCAGGCTGCAGTATATGTCTTTTTAATGGCCTTTACAAACATGAAGCTTATTGGGATTACCTGTGGAGTTTTATGTCCTTTAACTTGTTATCGCCTGTCAGGGTTGATTTATGGGCTGTGATCAGGTTGAAGAATTCCAGTGTCTTTCAATTTAATACTATATATCTGTATAATTAGTAGATATGATATCTACAAGTCAGCAATAATACAATTGTAGGCCATTATTGTGTCTTGCACCACGACCTGAGTCATTCCAATTTTATATTGTGCACCTTATTGAAGTAAGCAACTTGCAGGTATGACATTATTCAGCTTTGTATTATTGGGGATTTTATTGTAATTTGTCATGGTACACGTAACAATGCTAATTCCTGGACAGTGTTTCATTTCTTCAGAATAGAGTTTTGTCTTCTATTGTTGATCAGATATGGGTAGGTTTCTGCCAATTAAAACAGATCATGAGTCATTTTAATTGTGGTAAATATAGATTTGGAGAAAGATAGTTTGGCCACAGTATTAATTGAGGTTGTTTCCTTTGATCTTTTAGTCCTCTGTTTGATTAGTCATACCCCATGTTGTTGTCTGGGTCATTTCACACTTCTAATAATATATGGAGGGTGGGGGCATGATTTCTAAGCTTGTCCAATTATAGGTCACTAACCCATTCTCACCTGTCCAGGTGAGCTCTGGATGTTTATTCTGCTGCTGGTCATCATACATACTGTTCTGTTTAAGTTTGTAGCTCCATTAATTACTAGTCTTCTTTGATACCATTCAGACAGTAGGTACAGAGTGATGACACTAGAGGGTTTATCAACAGACTTTTATACTTTTACTATTGAGCCAATCAATGTATTTACAGTTACTTATTAGTAGAGGAATATGAATCTTTCAAGAACAATTAATAAATAACTTCACATTTCATAGTCATTTTAGCATTGCTATAAGTGATTGAGTAAATGTTGTCCCAGGCCTGTGCTGAACATTTGGGAGAATGGACAGAACAGGTCTTTCAATCATTATGCAAACTTATTTTAGGAGGACTGATTTATATGTTTCCCAAATTGTTTTCAGTGTTTGACTTTTGCATTTGCATTTGTTACTGATTTTGACAAATTTTGTCAATCCGATCATTAATGAAGTTTGTATAATAATACAATTTTGCTCTATTTTTTTTAAAATTGCACATTTATATAATTAAAAAATCAGCTAAGTAGGGTCAAATACCTAAGTTAGGTTATGTCACAATATTTTAGAGGGCCGATTTTAAGGTTATTAATGTTTGAAAATACAGGTCTGTGTTCGTGTAAGTGTAATGAAAAAGAGCACTGACATATTCACCACCCAGTATTAGAGTTAAAAAAAAATGTTTTAAATTATCTTTTATAACATCATCCACAAACATGTGATACTTTTGGTATCAGTGCTGTGACAATTAAGTGTTGTTCTGGCTGGGGTGAGTATACTAGCCCCAGGTTCAGGCTATTACTCCAATGCAAAAGAACAGAAACCTGTATGGTTAAATGTCTTTAAGTCTAGATAGAGATTTTAATTCAGTGTAAGCTACAATGTATTTATTTGATCTATCTGGTTATTGTACCAGCACACTAGTTTCCTCTGTGTAGGTCAAACTACTGCAATGTAGATCTTACAGGTATCTATCAGCAACTAACATCTGTTCACACTACCTGAGAGTTAATTAACACCTGTTCTCTGAGTCTCACTATAATAGTGTTATCGTTCAGATGGACAGGTGTGTACATGTAGCTTCTATCTCCTCTTAGTATACAAACCCCTTCATGTCACCGGATGTATTTACATCTACTGTATGTAAGGACTGATCATCCGCACTTTATATGTATTTCAAAATCATTTCTATTGTGGATTAGTTTTTCCAGCAAGTACATCTGTGTACGCTTGGTATTGTTGTAGGTAGTGTTGTAAACCAATGTACATGTTGCTGTGGGATCTGGATACAAAGCATTACATGTAAGTCACTGTTTCTAGGGAGATAACCGGGAAATGACATTGCATGTACATGTGTATATGCTAATCTATTGACTACATATATCTGGATGTGATAGGCATTCTAGGATGGAACGTTTTGACTAAAGGTTGCCAATTATTGGTGTCTTATCAAACCAGACATTCATTTATTGGATTTATGCCGGGATTATTATTCACACACTACATACTGCTGTAAGTATAGACAATTCATTTTGACAAATATATCTATTGAATTATTTCTTAAAGTTTGTATACATTTTTTATACATGTTCTTTTAGCCATATGCTCAACTTTCATTAGCGAATACTAATTTTGTATCATAGATTGAAGATTATTCTTTGGGAAGATGGTGTTAAACCCCAATCAATCCAACAAACAGTAAAGAAACTTATAAAAGAATAAAATTTATTATAGTTTAACAATAATTTGTTTCTTTAGAAATTATTCTTTTGACATGTCATTGAGGTGTCATTTTAAATGAGGAATGCAATTGCAGATCCACTTTCTGATTGCAAGAAATTATTTCAATCGAATGAAAGTGTTAACTGTCGAAAAAGAGTCTGTGTTGAAAAACATGTGTCCTGTTCCATACATTCCAGTAAAAAAGGCCGGTTGTTTAAGGCAGCTTCCTGTTCCCTCATGAACTCTAAAGTGATAATGGAGAAAGTGAAGCTGGTCTGATGTTGTGACTACATGTACATGTATGTTTTGCATATTTGCTGTAGCTCATTGAACTGACACTCTCATCATATCAGTGAAATAAGTACAATGTAAGGGGGAATCAAATAAATGTCTCCTGTCAAATGAAAGCTTGTCCTTTCAAATTTAGTTTTGTGCCTTTTTAAGGGAGTTCACTTTTGTTGGCATTCTTTGATAGAAATCAATCAATATCAAAGGGACATAACCAGGTCCTAACACATAAGCTGCTCCACTCAAGAATTCACACTGATTCCATATCAGACAAGCTACAAGTACATGTAACATATGTTCTCAATGAACTGTATATCAAACCTGTCAGTTATGCTTTACAAAAGCAATAAAATGACAGTACATTGTTTGCCTTTTATCCTTGTGTTTCATTTTTCCAGTTTTATTTCTATAAATATTCTACTAATATCCTATTGTTATTTTATAAATGATATTTTATTTAAAATTATTATATATAACAGTAAATATACAACATAACTATATTTAAGATTTGAACAAAACTTTTTAGTCACTTTACACCTGATGATTATGCAGTAATCAAAACGTTGCATTCTGTCACAAAACAAGAAGTGGTAATCCAGAAATTGTATAATTAACTACATTTATGTTTTGTACTGGATGTGATCATGGGTATACATGGGATTTTAATGTTGGTCTGTTTGAGAACTGTGTCAGCCTAGTTCTGTACGTGCTACACATCAGTTTGTTAGACAACAGTGCTAGATATGACAAGGGTCATCTTGATATAACTGCCACTAAACATGTCTATAGCTTCTCATAGTCCGTTATGAGGGGTTGATGAATTCAAAATTCTTTGTTTTAGTTTCTCTGACTATAATGCTGTTAGGAAAAATATTCATGTTTCCGGTAATCAGACCGACCCTAAAAATTTTCTCTAAATGTGGGTTGTCAACAAAAAAAAATAAAAAATGTCTTTTATTTTGTCACCTTATGAGTTATCCTAAAAACCAAAATATTGTACATGTAAAAGTTGCTTTTAACAGGATTCACACAGCTTGCCTTATTCATACGTATTCAATTTTAAAACTTTTCCAGAGCTTTCAAATTCCAAACAAATGAAATTCAAGAACCATCCATTAACAGTGGTACATATTAGGACTATCAGCAAACTCAAAACAACAATACCATAGAAATTATGGTTTTTTTTCCAGCTTTATAATCCATCTTGCAGGCCATCCTTTTTCACATAGCATTTTCCTAATATTACAATTCATTGCAATGCTCAAGTGTTTAATTACCAAATGTTTAATTGCTTTTATCAGTTAATATTTTTTGACAATCATATTGTTGGTACTTCAATCAGTGTAAGACTTTACTATGCATTAAATATCTTTTTGAGCAATCTGTCAAGAAAGGTTCGTTTGATGAGCCTTTTCTGACTTCGAAATTTGATTGGTGGGATATGAAACTTACCTCATTTTGGTTTTTGAATATCAGTTTAAACCAATGACATAACTAGATCATTGTCATAAACAATGCATGCAAAATAACTGACAACTGGGTGAAACAATACGCAGTAGTCAGACCCACTTGGTTTTAAAGAGTAGCTCTTTTCTGTTTCCTCACTAGACCTGATTTTATACATGGACGTTAGATAATGAACCTAGAGAACTACAAAATTAAAGTTGTTTTAAAGTAAATAGTTGTGGTCATGTTGTCCAGCTGAATTTAATCACTCTTTTTCAATATATAATGATCAAGCTGTGGATCATGTCCAAATTTTCTGAAGGTTTTCTATTCATGTTCCGAATTACTACAGCAGTAGTTCGGCCCCATATGGAGCATAACTCTATCACAGTAGCAGTCAGTTGAGACGAGTTCATCAAACTTGTCAGAGACTGCGGTATGGCTTTATTTCACAAATCACAACTATCATGCATTTAATAGTAATTATAAGAGAATTACCTTGTTGATCTTTGAGCTAAAGAAAGGTATTCAAAATAAAGAAACTCTGAAATGGTACAAGCCAGAAACAGAAAAAGCCTTCCAGACAAGCATGTGGCAAAACACACGAGGAAGGCAGCCATTCAATCAGCTTCCTGTCATCTATAATCCGTTTTTAAACTGTTAAAAACCATCCCAAAAGCAACTGATTTAATGCATAACGTATAAATGGAGTATAATACAGTTACAGAAGATAAAAAAAAAAAAAAACAAGTGTTAGACTGTTATGAGTGAAACCGTTTTGATTTTAATGTAAATAGAGGTTCCATTGTCTTATCACACAAAATTAAAAAAAAAAATTTAAAAATTTTAAAATACAACCGTCCTACTGACTCATTTTTTTTCAAACTCGTTACTGGAAAAACAAATATTTTTCCGAACAGCCTAAGCTTATATGAATAATTTTATCTTAAGAATGCACTTTTATAAATATTGTTTGAAATGAGTTAAAATGTTTTGATTGGTTAGGCCCCCTATTTTGAAATTCAATTAGTTATGCTTCTTTTACATAAAACGGGTTACTCAATATTGGTGGGTTACTATTGTTATATTCCCTTATCTCCACCCCAGAGTAAAGAAAATGATGTATTGACTATATATAGTTAATGGATAATTTAAATGTCATTCAAACTTATAAAATGTTACATATATTGTTTTCTGATTGTATGTCAGTTGTTCAGAAAGCCTAAAACTGTGTGGTACCCTTCCCAGTCTGTTTGTTATAACCATTATTTGTAATATTAAGAAAAACATATTTTCTGTTTTATAACACTGAAATATGCTTCAAAAGAGTTTTTGTTTAGATGTTTCTTTGAAATATTTATTGATTATGAAGCAGGTGTCTGTACAAATTACATGTATATATATGTTCTGTATATTGACATTTAACTCTGGGTTTCGCCCCAGTTGCCAGTCAGCCTACCATACACTGACCCACATTAATAAGCCAGTAATATAGGTAAATGTTTTCTTACCTGGTCTACGTGTAACCTATTAAGAGTGAATTCCTGAGGTGTTGTGTATTAGCTGTAAGATAAGAGTAGCATTAGGTCAGAATTAGCTCAGTCTTTACACCTGTCTGGGGAATTCCACTTATTTACTACAAACTACCTACTTCATCAGGGAGGCGTTTACCACGGGGTCATGCACTTTACCACTTTCAAAATAATACTTCTAACTCAGTGCCAAAGACTTTCACATATAAGTTTTTTAACATAACTTTTGATAAATTTTCTGATAAAGTTATACAAGTTATAAGACTCATACTAGGTTCTTTTCGTAGGTTTCTTTCGGGTTTTCCACCATTGTTCTATAGGACAGCGTGAGAAATGTACAATCCATTGTCATATAAGTTAAATACCATTGAATAAGTGTTCATTCAATACCAAAAGGAGATTCGGTTATGACATAAGTCTCACAAGTGAAATAGCCTTTAGTACACAGAAAAAAAGACAAACTATGATGAAGCAGTGTTATGTTTGATACGATGTTTGTGAGATGTCTGTCTACCTGACTAATGTCTTGTACAGTCACAATCTCTATCTACATGTAGGTCACTGGGACAGAGAGTAACATAACTCACATCACCCGATTACCGCAGCCACAGACAGTTCTAAAATTATGTAAGTCATTTTAATTACTCTTTGTAGATGGTGTCTGAATTTTCGGGTTTAAACTTTATTTAAAACTACTCATATCAGTTGTAAAACATGTGACACATGTGTTGGCTCTGTGTGGTTAACATGTTAACATCATGACATATAGCTTTTCTGCTTGAGATATTTGCATCGAAAGGACAAACACGTGTAGAATCAAAATTATACAAGGTTTTTATCTTGTTCATAATATGAAATTAGTTACATAAAAGTTTGAAGGATTTAAAGGAATTCAATAAGAAGATCGTTTATATTGGTCCTAAAAGTTCATGATTTATTCCAAGGTTCATTCCACAAGTGACTGCAATATAATTGATTTTTGAGGAAGCAGTGTAACCAGTCTTTTTAAAGTTTTCAAAATGTTTTGTTTTGAAAAATATGGTTTTTATTCAGAATTTTAATGTGAACATTCAGTTTTTCTGAAGTAAAAAATAATGTTATTTAGATAGCTTATTATAAAGATGATACTTTGTAGAGAATCTGATCATAGTTCATATAGGTAAGATGGTTCTGGATAAACACAGGTTAGATTGTTCTGACAATAATAACTTTATACCTGGGATAACAATATACAGGGATATGAAGCTCGGCCGTACACAGGCTTTTTTTAACCCATATGCCTTTTCTCCGAGTTATAATTATACTTTCTACAGAATTAAAGATAGTTGTTTATATTTGCCTATATTTTTTTATTTCCAAAAGCAGCTGTAAAATGGAAATATTAAAGAGTGAAATTAAGTAATTTTCATTCAACCCAGCTGCCTTGTTCACTTGCGAACCGGTAAACCATCACACCAGTCCCCGCACTCTGATAGAGATTTCGTGATTTCATCAACCATTCAAAGTTAATGCCCGCTGTTACATATATCACTATATATTGTGATCCTAGGTTATGCAGGTTTGTTGGTTCTGGACAATCATGTTGCACAGGTTATTTATTGTTAAATCATATCTTACACTAGTAAGTTGGTTCTGACTATCATAACATATACAAGTAAGTTGGTTCAGACAATAATAACTTCTACAGTTTAGTTGGTTCGACAGTAATAAATAACTAATACAGGTTAGTTAGTTCTGGCAATCATTACTGATGTATACATGTTATTTTATTCTCACATGACAATGAAAAGACATGTAACACATACAGCAATACAGATTGTAGCAGTGAACACGGCTCATCAGGTTTTTGTATGGATGTAGAGGAGTGTGGTGTCTGTACTATGTATGTTATTCTTACAAGCTTCAGTCACATCCCTCTGTGACTGCGACTCAACGTAATAAATAAGGATGAGTTATTTGTGGAAAATACCGCTTACCTACAATACTTGTTTGTTCACTTTTACTTTTTGGTGTGTTCTTTTTTTGTTTTTTTTTTGTTTTTTGTTTGTTTTGAGATTGTTTCAAATGTTGTAGATCACCAATAGTACAGGATGTCCTGGACATTTTTATAAGACGATATTAAATGGAGCACATGTATTAAAAACAAACAGTAGAGGAATGAGAACATTAACATTTTAGAATATGATTTGTGTTTGTCTCAATAAGATTTTGCGACCGTCATGAGAAAATAGCAAGACGGCTCTATTTGACAATGTTATTTTTCATCTGAATTGTAGTACATATTTGCAGAATTTTGAGTTCTATTTGGCCAGTTTCCCAGTACCATTGTGACCTACAGTGTATAGTACCCACCCCTCCAGGTAAACAACCTGGGAAGCATATAGTTTTAAAAACTTTCAGTTTGCAAAATATTTAAAAGAAAACGGTTTGAATTTTGACCCTGCTCAAGTGGACTGGGGAATTCGGAATGCCTGAGTGTTGCGTCAGGGTGACTACCTGTCTATAAACACTTCTAGTAAGTGTTTACCTATACTACCTAGCACTCAGTTAAGATTTTGAGTACTGGGTGAAGAGCTTTTAGCTAAATCCAGGGACTACAAGTGTTATTTGAAACTCTTCTGTGAGGCTTTAAAACCATCTCTATTAAATACAGATGATTTCCAAATCTGGCAATGCAACAGGTGTTCATAATCTATCTTGTTTAATTATCTGCGCTTAGTTATGTTCATTTTCAATAAGTTTATGTTTATTTAACAGTGGCGTTTGCTTAACGAATAGTGCTAAAGATGACCAAACTGTTAACCTATGGTAGTTTCCTGCCCTTGGGAAATGGGTGTGGTAGCCAATTACCCTAATGTTTGCCTGTCTACTCATTGTAGCCCTATGTCCACAATTACCTATGTTATATAATACTGTGTCAATACTAGCCACAATACAGACTTTTGATTGTTGTTATTTCATTGGGTGTTCTAACCTATTACCATTTATTTACACGGTGAGTTTTAGTCAAAGTGCTTGCATGACCTGACAAAGACACGAACTCAAATGACGCCATTCTTTGGATTCTTTCAGGCTTAGTCGCCTCGTTTATTTGCTACCATGGTTCTGTAACCTCGATTCAACCATACAGTCATGTATGTTATTTTCAAAACAAGTGCCCAAATATTGTATAAAAGGGGCTATATTGAGAGTAAAATGATCTGGTCCATGTCTATACATAAATTAAGTTGCCAGAATTTATTGGCTTGTATTTAAAGTCATGACATATGTAATCTGTAAGAATTTCTTTTATCACATACCATACCTGTCTGACTTTTAGGCTCCGTCTTGAGTAAGATAATGTTCTTAAATATTGCCATTTTTAATGATTTTTTTTCTTTTAAAATCAAATAATATATGCATGCACAAGTTTTCAATCATCCAATGCAACAATGTGGATGCTTCCTGTCGAATACTAAATACCATGTCCATCTTCTCCAAGCTCTCTAATCTTGAATACCATGTCCATCTTCTCCAAGCTCTCTAATCTTTAATACCATGTCTATCTTCTCCACGCTCTTTAACCCTAATACCATGTACATCTTCTCCACACTCTCTAATCCTTAATACCATGTCCATCTTCTCCAAGCTCTCTAATCTTTAATACCATGTCCATCTTCCCCAAGCTCTCTAATCCTTAATACCATGTCCATCTTCTCCACGCTCTTTAACCCTAATACCATGTCCATCTTCTCCACACTCTCTAATCTTTAATACCATGTCCATCTTCCCCCAAGCTCTCTAATCCTTAATACCATGTCCATCTTCTCCAAGCTCTCTAATCTTTATTACCATGTCCATCGTCT
>JARFOD010097476.1:0-16949 GCA_031763545.1 Mopalia muscosa
GTAATAATAAATCAGCCTACAAACTGGCATTTCACAGAAGAATCAATTAACCAATAAATATATCTGCTATTATAGAGAATGAGTGTTACAACCTGTCTGATACAGAGTGAACTTTCTCCTCAACCAGTAGGTCCTTTAGATTTGTTTATCCAGATTTGAAATACATGTTATAATGTTTGCTAGTTTGTTTGATTGGGGTTTAATGTCATACTCAAGGGTATTTCACTTATATGACGACAGATTGTCCGCTTTCCATTGTGTCTTGCCTTATGGCGATGGAAAACAAGAAGGAAATCTCATAAAAACCAACCCAGCGATTGCTACAGCCACATCATGTGACTCACTCATTAACATGTACATGATAGTCGACAGATGGACTCAATCCCACCAATGGTTAATTGAAGAAGGATAAGTAAGCGCACTCTCTAACCCATATCTTAATGAAATACAAATATATGGTCAAAGCAAATGCATTATAAAAAGCATAAAAAGGTTACTTTTCTATGTCAATGGCGAGAGTATTCTATCACATATCTTGACACCTACAGTCCATAGCATGTCATGTTCATAAAAAAATACTAATATCAAATCTGAATGGAGTGTGAAGGAGTGTACATGTTTCAAAATTGAAGCAATAACCCCTTTGTGTTGATACCAAGATGTTTATAAAGGAGTTTCAGTTATTCAAATCTACACTATATGCTTATGAATTGGGTCAATAAATAGTCAGTCAGGTGACTTAATAAAGATTCTATCTTGTAAAAAAGCATTGCATGGAAATGTGTGAATACTGAATCTCTGTATAAAGGTTTGCCATTGAGCAGCATTCCATTTCGTCACTCCATCCTGATGAGTACTATCTTATCTGATCAATGTTTAACCTCATATCACAACAGTGGAGTATCTGTGGTTATGGGTTAACCCTGGTACTTGCTTTTGTCACATTTTATTGACCAGAATTTCCCATCCCTCAAAAGAGCATGTATTTGAGTGTTAACCACAACAGTTGAGGAGCTGTGGTTTGGGGAAAAGCTAGGCAACTAGACAAGTCACTGTAACAAATTGTAGATTGGTAGGTTTTATATGTCATTTATGTCATATTTCAGGTTGGGGTTGATAACCTGTGGGTTGGTTTTTATGAGATAACCTCCTTGTTATCTCACTCATCTGAGAAAACCACCTTCGACATCAATTAAAACAAAGAAAGGCAAACAAGGAAATAAAACAAAGACACTGATCTACTTTGTGTTCTGCCATAGGTATTGAAGCCACTACAGGAACCTGTCTCCTCCTGTCATGGTAGTTTATTAAACACTAGCCACTGCTCCATTAATGCTACCCCCTCCCCCCCTCCTCCCTAGACATTATGATTTATTTGATTTTTCAACAAGAATCCTAAATCAAATAAGTACAGTAAACCCTGCATTTTTGCTGTCAAACCCAAAACTTTAAATAGAGAAACATAACGTAGGTCTTCAAAGGCTGCATTTTTTTCCCCCATAAAAACTTTGAAAAGAGCAAAAATAACATAATTGCCTTCAAAGGCCTTCAAATTAACTATTTTGTTTGACATTCCTGACTAAAGCTTGTTGACAATGTCTGTCTGCATTCCACTATAATATTGGCCAAAAACATTCTTATGCAACATAACAACACTTGGTCTGCTACACAGTTGTCATGGTTACAGAATAGCAAAGCATACACAAATAACATGTCAATTGTAAACTGTTTATGGAAGGCTGTAAAGATTTGTGTCTTTACGCCCTCTTCTTTTTTTACCTAAAAACAATAGTTGAAGTATAAGCTGTAGTAAAAAACATTCTACACAGTATAAACCAGACTCTACAATAGATCAATCGATACAAGATAATGCAAGAGGACAAGGTTCAAATCCCAGCAAAGGCAGGCAATTATAAATCTTCGATTATAACCCTGGTCCCGGGGGTTTCACTCTTTCAGAGGGTCAAGACCAGGGGCCGGTTGCTCGAAGCGTTATTAAATTTAATCCTCTATTAGATGACGTCACGCCATGTTGTAGGTCTATCTCTTACCCGGTATTAGAGATTTAATCTAGTGTTAGCGACTAATACTCTTTCGAGCAACTCAGCCCAGTCTAAAATAAGACAGATCAGTGACTTATACCTGATGATCGTTTCCAGCCCAAACATATGTTTTGTAAAGTAGTGCATCACTCCTATCATTGGACAATTTGGGAGAAACTGTTAAAGGCAGTTACTCTGTATTTATTTACCATTAGAACCAGGTATTACTCCAAGTAACTATCTCTCAACAAAATAGAAATATGTTACATAAAGACAGTTGTTAATCTCTATGTTAGCTTGTACTTCAGCTTGGTTTGTTTGTTTGTTTGATTAGAGTTTAAGGTCGTACTCAAGGGTATTTCACTTATATGATGATCGATTGTCCAGTTCACACTGTACACAGCCTTATTAAGGTGGAAAACTGAGAGGAAACCGTGTACCCCCACCCCAACAACAAGGGAAGCGCACTCGCTACCACTGAGCCACGGGAGTGAACTGCTTCAGCTTGTAGATGTTGGGCCCTAAACATGGATTTGAAAGGGCATTAAGAAGATTATTTTCCTCATATGACAACACTCCCTTTATAGCAATGAGAGAAAAGCCTCATGCTTGACATAGGCAACAAATAATAAGAAAAGTGAATGGAAAGAAAAAAATGTATGGATTATTTCACTTGATAAATCACCACCAAAGTAAGTGCACAATTAACTGCTTGTATTTTATTTATTTTTTTTTAAGCTTTAGAATCAGTTTCAAGTTTATTTAAATTGGAAATTAGTTACATGTTAAAAACGTGATGTTCGACAGATTTACAGGCATCAATGCGCAGCTGGGTACATCGATATAGAATTAATAAGCCAACAGTCTTAATCAATAAACAACTTCAGTGAAATGTGTTATAAAAAATTCAAATATGTCAAATGTTTCATTTTGACTGTAAATATTGTGTCAAAAACTATTCTTATTATAGTTAGTTACAATGATTCTTAAAAATTAAATTTAAACTTTATTTTGAAACAATATTATGATGCAGGGTCTGACATGCAATATGGCAAAAGATACCCTTTTGTAGGGTCTGCTTCACATTACATGTATTCATAATAATTGCTACAGCTCTTTAAATCAAATGACACTTCAATTGTTTCATAAAAATTATAAAAGCAACCGGGTCAATTGTGGTTCTTGGCTGTTTTCAAACACTCTTCAAACAAAATAAATGGTCATTTTAAATTTATAAATGTTCAATTTGCTGAAAGGTTCAGATGAATCTTATAAATATGATAAGGTGAGATGATGACTGACATAATGGTAGTGAATGAGTCAAGATGGCCGACAGCCAATATGGGGTCAGGGGTTAGAGGTCATCCTATTATAATTTGACCCCAACAGCTGTGTTTGTAAGATGAGCACATGTTGTGTTGCAGTAAAGACAGATTGGAGGGAAGCCTCCTTTAACCCTGGGAACTCAAGAGGGGATATTTTAGCTGCTTTCTGAAACCTGCCTTAAACATTACACTCTAACATGTGATATTGTGCAGGTCATGGAATGTAACAGAGTCTTCTTGGAGCTGTTTCTAAAAACACACTAATGGACCACTACTATTTTAATCAGATACCAGTTGCCTGATATAATGTGATATTTTACAGGACATGGACAGGAATTTATATGAAGACCCTAAAGAACCCGGAAGGGCAACAGATTTTACTTTCTGGATATAACATAGCAACTGCATATTTAGTTGGAAAAGTGGTCAACTAACCACTGTTAGTAAAGAAGGCAGATACCAGGCGGTTATATAATCAGACCTCACTTTGTGATTTACTGATATTTCTGCAGGAGGTTTATCATGGAATGGCCGTCACATACAGTGCTGCTGGATAACTGAGCAGATTTGATGTCAAGACAACAGTGTGCTATCATGATGTTCTTAAAGCCATGAACATGGAAAAAAACAACTGAGCTTTTTTTTAATTTCATGATGATTGATATTAAAGGATATTGAACAAACTACTTGACACTGCGGCCATGTTGTGATAAGCAGAAAACTCAGATGATAACTAAATCTTGACTTGTTAACTTTACGTTTAAATGAAGAAAGGAACTGGACAATCCTGTAGAAAGCTTTGATCTTGAAGTTGTAACCAGGCAGACCAGTTTATAGTATGAGTAATGTTTGTAACCCATACAATTGCTGGAGCTGTTACTGGGGAGATGGTGGCTGCAGTACTGACATTCCAATAGCCCTCCCCATTGGGCACACCACATACCCTCTGGAATTCCACCAACTCAGGGTGAGATACAACTTGACAAGATTCAATGAAAACACAATGCACCACCATATAGCGGGGACATAGAGACGAAGCATGCAATTTAATTTAATAGATTTTCCCCCAGAATTTCATTTCATAGACAGATTGTTTCAATTTTAATTGTAAATTTTCTATTCTTTTCAGTTTATTTAAAAGACAAAAAAAATAAACATTGTTGAATTTTAAATGTATCTGCTCATTTGATAAATATTGGTTTATTTGAATACCACTGTCCCAATTTAAATTTAATTTTTAATGTTTAATTAAATTTTACAAGACCAAGAAGAAGTGAAGACTTATGTAGTGATAGACAGTGTTTTTTTATTATCCAAATGACATAATGCATTGATAGGGACAGGATTGTTCTACAGCCATCCCTCAGTACCAATGATATCATTGGTAACAAGAGCTCTTACCATAGCATAAATGTCAAATGAATAAGGGAGTATTGTGAGAGTGTTAGGGTTGCTTCAACCTCCTGTCTACAGTTTCCACTCAGACATAGGGCTCAGCTACAGAGGAAGAATTCCACAGATACCCTAAGGCTCTCTGTAACCACTCGCGTCACCTTGTTAAGGAACTGTAAATTTGGAAAAATGTTTTTATAACGAATGTTGAAATTGTACACAAGGGATACTGTATAACTATATACTAACTTTAAATATCTCAATGAACTTTGAATTCGAAAAAAAATAATTGTACCATGAAAGTAATTTCATGTTGAAGGTACAAAGCAAGTACTAGAAGAGGCACCTGGGCAGCAGATAACGACACAAAAAGGGGCAGCACGAAGTGTTTCATGCTCTAGATTAAAGGTAAGGATTGTAACTTTCTCTAATTGACATGAAACATCTTCAGGGACAGATACACATTTTTTTGTTTGTTGATTTTTGTTTTAGGCTGAAAACGGTTCATTCTAACAGACAGATCAGTCTCAAACTAAAGATGTAGCTTATAATTAATGCGAAATCTTTAAACAGAGCCTTATTTTCCACTTTTTCAGTCAAGTTGCTAAGATCTCCATATTGTCATTAGATATTAATATACAGCACTTTATACACAGTAATATAGATCAAATATTGGCCTTTGTATGCATTCTTCTTTTAAAAACAATGTCTTTGTAATGATAAATATAAAAGGTGATTTTAATGAAGTCTAACACTTCTGTAGAACTATATAAGCCAACTATATTAGGAATGAAAACTGACAGCTATGAGGGCAGTATGGATCAGTTATTGACTGGTGCATAACCTTATTATAACATTCAATACTGATATCTTCCTGTGCCCTTAAAATAAGTACTACACATTGAAATTGAAGAAAGATAAATGCCCATGTGCACAAATGCTAGAGAATGCTGAGAAAGCTTAACCATTGAAGTGTAGCAGATCAGCTGACTGTGGACTATACTGCAGACTCTTACAGACAGACAATTCCAAGGGCAATACAGACGAGTTAATGCTCATCACATGACCTCACCAGCCTGGAGTAGTAATACACAGTAGGGATACCCACTGGTGATGTCAATGCTGATTGAATCACAGCAAATCAATGAGCCGTGAAACATAGCGCTGTCAGTAGAGAAGAATTAAGACAGGCATCATAATAAGATGGGTGATCACTGTGCTGAGGAATGACACATGACTAGGTTCTGAATACTGTGAGAAGGCTGGTGCTTAACAGCCGATGACAGGGTAAGTCTACAGCCTTGTGTTCCATCTTACATAACATCTACCAGGCTTCACATGTTATATTCTTATACACTCAGACAGAATCATCTATGAATCAACACGGAGCTTTAATTAGTTGCAATTTATTGGTGATAAATCATACTGTGTGTTTCTGCTGTTAAACTGAAAGCAAACAGAAATGAATAAGGAAGCTAAGAGACTGTTGCACCTGATTACAAATGGTTTATTTAGGAGCTGATACCGCAGGCCCAGTGTACCCCATCCATCCTATATTTGATCACTCATGCTGTAATATTTTACACTACTGCGAACTTAAGTTTTGCTTTTTTTCTAGGGTATTCTTAAATTAGTCATACCCAGTACTCAAGGGCATATTTCACCCATGATTTTATAATTGATGGTGTGTATAGAAAACCAGGGGGAAACCCTGAAATATCATCATGTGATCTTAACCGTTTTCATGGATTTATTTATTTATCGTAATTAAATCTCAAATACTGATCATTGTCCTGCATTATTGTGGGAGGAAAATTGGTTAGTAAATGAACTCAGAAAAATCCATGACCTTCCATTGTTGAGCTTTCGTTGGTTTCTGGCATACAAACCCAAATACAGTCCTCTGATCGAAACCTGCAACCCCAGAGGCTAAGGGATATGTGGACCAGGATTAACTTACTAGAGCGCACAAATAGGAATGGCTGAAGCTCATTCAGCTGTGGGTGACTGGAGGAAAATTCTTCTTGACCAGGTTTCCCTCAGCTCTGAGGGGCAACAGTACTGAATCTGAACAGTAACAATTGTAGCATACATAACTGTTATTTTGTATGGTTTGGCTCACAGTATGTATGTCCTGTGATTGTCATGCCTGGTCTCTGTCCAGGATTGGTAGCTTTGTCCATTATACTGGAATTCCATCAATCGTTAGAGACAAACATTCCAACAATCTGACACAAGTCTATGATGAGTTGATGCTAATCTGATACAAACCCTGTTGGCACCATACTAATCACTGGATAGTCTCTTACCCCATGGCCTAGGGTCACTATTAAACCTAATCTTTGGTGAGATGAAGTAAGGTCAGTCCATCATGTAAGATATGACTTAAATTTCAGTGTTAGGCTTAGGTTTAGGTTTAGTTTAGGGTTAGTGTTGTCCTTTACAGTTAGTATAAGGGTTAGTTTAGGGTTAGGTTTAGTATTAACTCTAACTCAGAACTAAAAATTCATATATATCTCACATGACGGATAGGCCTGAAATAATGTGTGTTTGTTGGATTCATATTTAGTGCCTTTCTTAGGCTTTTTTTTTCTCATATGATAGCATATCAGCAGGTAAAGGGAACTACACTCAGCAACAGAGACAAGAGAAAACAATCACAAAGTGCAATCCAACAACATCACAAACAGATCAATGTCCCCTTCAACAGAGACAAAGGGGGATAATCACAAAATAAAATTCATCACATCCATTTTTTTCTGTTGACATTTACTCATTTTGCAATATTTTTGGAAATAATAATTAGATTTTCTCCTCATTCATATCTGTGTAATACTGAGTAGTCAATGTGATATATATATACGGTACAGATTTATATTCTTCTGCATGAGAGACTAAATACATCAGGTGTTCTTAAAATCGACCAAGGCCTTAAGTAATCTTAGTTTTGATCACTGGGTCCAATTAGGAAAACAGGTCCCATCTCACATGTGTTCAGATTCATTTCACTAACATTTGGCTCCTGATTAAGCCATTTTGAAATGAATTTTCACAAAAATTACAGAACCACATTGTATTTTGTTTTGTTTTGTTTTTTCTATCCTTCCTGGACTTTGTAAGAAGGGTTAGTTTGAAAGCAATGAAGTAGCTATACTATGGTGAACAACCTGATACCTCAGTGTAGAGAAAGGGTGTTTATCTTGTGTTCACAGCAAGCTAAACATCCCATGTGTCTATCTTATAGGGCTATCAAATACATACACTGACTCATTCACTGATAGCCTGTGAGGTGGTGGCCAAAGAAAATATCCCAAGAGTTCTGAAGGAGACACAAGAGCAGGGTGCAAGAAGCTAGGTAAATGTGGGTGGGAGATTGGTGTATTAGGGCAGGGCATTTTAGTAGACTGTGATAGAATTTGGTGATCCATGGGGGTGAAGGTTGGCTGGTGGTGGCCAAAGAGTACTGACGGAGACACAAGAGCAGGGTGCAAGAAGCTAGGTAAATGTGGGTGGGTGATTGGTGTATTAAGGCAGGGCATATAGTAGATGGTGATAGAATTTGGTGACCTATGGGGGTGAAGGTTGGCTGACTGGTCTGGTTGACCTTGATTTGATGCCTATGATTTTGAGGTTTCAGGGTGAGCCGTTTGATCTAACAGATATTGGAATCTTGACAGCATTGTGAGTGGTAATCTGTTAGTAATTTGTGACGTTTTATGAAACTTACTGCACCCTCCCACCTACTAGCTTTAAAGTGACCATAATCCTATAACTTTCAGGAAAATTTGGACAGCTTTTTTAAAAATAGAAGCCAGGTTTATCAAGCAAATGAGCTTGATAGGATGTACTCAAGGGTTTTTCATTTATATGACGCAGTTGTTCACTTCACTCTTTTACTTGTCTAATTATGGTGGAAAACCTAGAGGAAACCTCATAAAACCCCCCCTGCAACTGCTAGAGCCACATTGTGTGACTCACTCACTACTTAAGAAGTCCCTGTACTTAACTAAGAGATGGCCCTCTTCTTAGTAAAATCTCTTCAGACCTGGAATGGTTGTGGAAAATATATTCTTACACGAACCTAAATCCATACATATTCACACAAATCAATGATTTCTGAGATGGCAGGACCCAACTTTCTCAGTTTAAAACCCAAATACAAACAGATATTTCTTTTTTCAGAAATTTGGAAATGACATAAAGTTCTGAAATAAATATATTTCAATTTGAATATTATGCTTAATATAATTAAATATTATTATCTTGTCACCAAATAATCAAAAAATGTCAATCAATAAGTCCATGCGTAAAATGGAAAATCAATAATTTAATGAACTGTTTTCAGAAATTACTAGTTTTCTGCACTCATCTGTTGGCCCCAATGAGAAACACCATCACAATTTAACACTTTACTGCTAAAAAAATATTAATTTTCATGAAATACTACCAGCTTAATGTTAATGAAAATAAAACTATATTTTTGTAAAGATAATATAAGGTAGACAGGCAAATATTCTTGAAGCTCATCCAAGTTTTCTGTTTATAATCGAGAAAAACCCAGAGGCAAGGACTGACATGACATAACCTTCACCTTTGACCTTATATCTATCCAGAGACAAACCTATTGTATTACTGTCTATGATTGTCTGATCATCTCAACAATGCACCTCTTTCTTACCATAAAATATATATATAAATGACCCAACCAATCGTATCAACAATAAAGTGATGATTGATTTATTGATGGATTGATTGATTGATTAGTGTTTTGTGTTACATTGAGTGGTATTTCAGCTATGCCCTGGATGAACAATTAGTCAGTTTATTAAATCAGTTTATTGAACTGTGTATTTTTTAGTATCACATAGTTCCAACCAGTAGCACCATTGGCATTGTGTTGGAAAACAAAACAATTTTGTCAAAACATTTTACATCAAAAAGAAAAATATTGTGATAAAAAAACATGGAATAAACAACAAAAAATTGTCAAAACTTGGCATTGTACACCAAAAATAGAAATATTGTAATAAGAACATGGCAAGAACTAAATTTAAAATCACCAAATGCAGTTGCCAGATTTGTACAATGAAGGGAAATTAGCTTTTGTAACGAAAAAAAATGTTTGATAAAAACAGTAGAAATCAGATAAAACTAAAAACAACTTTTCAAGGCATGGTAAAATGTTGAAAATTAGGGAAAATGCGTGGTTTATGTTTATAAACATGTCACAATTTTTATATTTTTTTATTACTGATTTGATATGATTAATTTAACAAGATACCACATGTTCTAGATATAGCCTAATTTTCATTTAAGTAATTTTACTACCAACACTTCTTTGTGTGGAAATAGAACTTATTAAAAGGGAATATTTTCAGAAAAAAAACATCAAAAGAATCCCTAATATGAATGGTGTAATCATATGTGTAAGTGATACTTAATGTTATAAATAGATTTAAAGAAGAGATTAACTAAATAACAAATTCGGAACAAATTTGGTTGTCATGGTTAAATATTTATACTTGGTAAGGACCCTAACTTCTTAAAATATCATATTCCACACTTCATAGACCAACTGTAAACTCCTATTAAATGGTGTTAGCTTGTTGATAGTATCTGTTTTAAGGACATCTTCTTGGCATTTGTTGCTGGGGAACATTCAAATCTATGTAGTTGCCATGGTAAACATGTCTGGTAACTAAGGAAGTGTTTATCTAAAGTTTATATCACAGGGCCATTCGCTTTCGATTAAATGACAACATATGTCCTCATATTATGCTGATGAGTTTAATTCAAAGATAGCTGTGATGTATCAAGACAGAAAAAGGAAGCCACATCTAACATAAGATAGAAACAGCTTGCCTATAGCCTCTAATAAATTACTACAGTCACTCTACTGACTAGAACATTGAAGTCCGTGTGAGCACATGTCTAGAACATAAAATAGTACAAACTAAGTTTGAAGTAGAAAACAAATAAATTATTTTATTCCAAAAACCCTTACACAAAAACATCAAAAAAGTATTGCTTGGTTTTCTTTGAACAATTAAACAACCTACTTTATAATAGGCCACACTAGTTGGATTAAAAATCATTTTGAAAAAGGATTAGGGCTGGTCTGGATATGTCAGGATTATCTTAATCCTAATCTTTGCTTATCTTAATGTGATCAGGTGCTAACAAGTTGACAATAAACACACCTACCCATGCATGGATGGAGACCTACTTTATGGGATTATGGGAACAACATTTGTTTACATTGTGGTATAAAATATATCATAACACAGTCTGGGCCCTGGCTTTATTTCCTTATGGTTTTGAATTCATTTTTTGACCTAGTTTTGAAGGCTGTGGCTGTATATCAATGAGGTCATTCTAATTTGTCAGTGAGCCCTTTTTTACTCAGTCGGGCGGTCTTTGGCCTGTGGCTGTGCTTGACTGTAGCTATTTGAAGCTTTGCCGCGTGGCTTAATAGAATACAACACGTATGTGAAGTGTTGAGTATATGTGTAGACATTTGCGTGTTAGCTGCCTTGCTATTTTCAATATACCTGTGACTTGTAATTAACATAAATTCCAGTTATACGACAGACAATATCAGTAGACAGTGTGTAAGGGATGGAACAAGCTGTGGATGTATGTCTGGAAACACTGTGTTTATAGAGAGATACAATGGATTTCAAATCCGCTCACTAATCAGGTAATGATCATGTCGTCTATCATCGAAATCTATTCATAAGAACTGTATGATTTTTTGTTTAGTTATTTTAATTACATTACCACTATCCACTTTTAGTAAGGCCAATAAAATAGACAAAATTATGCTTCCCTTTCTGTGAAATGGCCATTCGACTATTATGTGAAGAGTTATTGCTTGTTATTTTTCTCCAAACAAAATGTAACACCTCCTAAGTAAGAAAAGACAAGGGTAATTTTTAATCAGATGACAATAAAGTGGCCCTTGTGACTCGGCTGTGTTACTTGACGGAGATGAGTAAGATACAAGTTACACAGCTTTGGCCATTATCGTTTAAAATTACAGAGGAGCTAAGCCAAGTGGAAAACAACTCAACAACAAGTATACACACATTCATATCATCCCAACACAGATTTACTTTTTAAAACTTTTTTCAAAACAACTAAAGCATTTTTGTAAAGTAATGCAGAGCCTTAGATACATGTAATTAAGCAATTATGGCAAGCATTAATACAACAAGTTAAAGTCCATTAAGTAGATGTTTGCATACCCAGGTAGCGACAGCATTCATAATTTTAGTCCCCTTTAAAAACTTCCTGTGCCATAGATATGTAGAATTTTACATTTCTCTGTTCATCATACAAAAAAAAAAAAACTCATTTCTGTGTAATCAGCTACACACTTAAATTCAGATATTGAATCCTCAAATTACAAGCAGACCAGGGAGATTCCATTTCATTTCTTTTTCTAATATATTATATTTATTAACACCCTGATTAATAAGCTTCCTCAACTGGATATGCTAGTTTATATTGACTGTGTTTAGAAACACAGGCTTTTTTGTCATCTTTATATAGTATGCTTAGTAGTGGACAATACTTGTTTAAAGAGTAACAATGCTCTCTTTCGTTAGCATTGGAGAAAAACTAGCTTTCCAATGAAATCAAAATCATTTAAATTGTATGGTTGTGCTTCTGTCAATTATTGTTGGAATACACCTCCGACATATAAGTGAAACACCCTTAAGCACAGTGTAAAACACTAATCAATAAATCTCAAAAGCAGAAAAAAAAATTATACCAATGCTAGGTACAGTGACTAATGGGTGGTTGCATGTTTTAGTTAACAAGCTGGCTGATTATACACACAAAACATTAGAAAATAGGCTTTAAGCGAAGAGCAATATTTGCCTTCTTTTAATATCATGTTGCAAACTGGATTCATTTCATGCATTGTGGATATCTAAGACTGAAAAATCTTAATTACTAACTGGCTTTATAAACGATTATGATTAAAGCAAAATAAAATGTTGTATCAATCATAAACTGTGTTGCATTATTAAAAACTTAATACAAAGAACAGTAGAGGACACAGGAACTCAAAGCAGACTTGAATATGAAGTCATTACTGATGAGATTGGAGTTACCTGTTCCCTGTTACATAACTTCTATCAGCCAGCCTTACATTTACATACATTTAAAAGGCTAGATGACTGTGAACATGGTATCTAGTTAAGTTTAAGTTTAAACTTAGAGTAAAAGTCTATGTTAACTTGTCAGATGAAACAAGAGCAGGTATTAAGAGAGGTAGTGATTTATTACTATTTGACTTGTTTCACACCTGAAAGACAAACTGAGACTTAATCTATTAAATTAATTTTATAGAAAACAGGCTTTAAGTGAAGAGCAATTTTTGCCTTCTTTTAATATTATGTTGCAAAGTGGATTCATTTCATGCATTGTGGAATTTATTTGTTTGTTTGAATATGGTATAATGTTGTACTCAATGATATTACACTTATATGATGACAGATTGTCCATTTCACACTGTTCCTTGCTTAAAAATGGTGGTAAGCCAAGAAAAAACCTCTTTTAAAAACACTGCCATGATTACGGGGACTCACCTTATACCTGACGATCATAATCAATTGGAAATTGAGCTCTCCACTGTGTCAAGTTTGGAAATATTAAACTTCATTTAATGCTCAAACTATTGGCTGGTTTACAATAAAGATGATAGAAATAATAATAGTATGACTGTCACTGGACCAGGTGTTCATTTCATGGTCAATATGACTCCATATAACCTCACAGACAGACACATGTGACACACATACCAATAGTCACATACATGTACTTGCAATGTCATGTATCAATGTAAGTATATAGTTTACTTATATAGCTAAAATGAGTATCAACAGTGAAAACTATATCATCATAGAGGTTAATTTTTGTTGCTGCATTCGAGAGAATAGTTTTAATCAAGTAGAAAAATGGCAAGACTGTACCACCATAGTTATTTCAGATAAAAATCGCGAGGAAACCTTGTAAAAAAGTTTTAAAAATACCCCTTGATTGCAACAGTCACATCTTGTGATACATCATATACCCGTGGTTCTAACAATAAGAAAAATAACTGGGCTAAAAACAACGAGGGATTGTATTCCCTGTTGCCCCTTACATCTCACAGCAACAGACCACCCCCTCCAAGTTCTGTCCAACCAGCACAATATTGTAAGACGTACCCCACATCAGACTTAGATGTATCTAAAACCAAGCAACCACTGTTGGTAATAAACGATACATATAATAACAGAAAGGCTAGCTTGACTTGAAAAACACACCAGTAGTACACCAATATTCACCAAAGTTTAACACCAATATTTGAGAACGCATGATCATGTTTAAGTTATGTTAGGTATACACAACTAATGCATGAGACACACAATCAATTGTGCAAGTTTATCAAAAACTGTGCACAATGTAAACATAACTACCCAAGCAATTAAGTTACATGAAAAACTAAGGCTGAATAAACAATTGACAATTAAGAGATGATGTGTACAACTAATGAAATAATCAAAAACTTCTAAATATACAACAAAGCCTTAATTCTCAAGAAATCCAATTAAAAGAATCAAATATGTAAGAAAAAATTTGTCATGTTTGGGAAAGCTCTGTTTCTGCTTATGTTGAATGAAGTATGCGTGTTTGTTTGTTTGATTGATTGATTGGTGTTTAAGGTCATAATCAATAGGGATTTCACTTATAGGATGACAAATTGTCCACTTCACAATGTTGTCTAATTATGGTGGAAAACCAGGAGGAAATCTCTTTAAAGCACTCCCTCTATTGCCGGAGCTATTGGCGAACTCAATGCGAACTCGATGGCGAACTCGATCCCATGAATAGCATTAGCAAGCGAACACACTAGCCTCTAAGCCATGACTGTGGGCCCAAACTCTTATGTTAGGTGCAATATAAAGAGACGGACAACAAATTTTGCTCGTTAAAAGTGCTTACTAAAATTAATTTGAATTCCTTTTGAATTAAAAATATTCTTCAAGGATGTGAACTAGGATTGAGGTCTTAGGATATCATCATTCACAATGATCTAATAAGGGCATTTAACAAAATTGAAAGACATATATTTGGTAACCATTTTTGCTGATTTTGCAAATAATTGTGTCTTTGTTGTGACATCGCTGTCAGCCTCAGGCATGCAGTATAGATGCCACACAAATTCTCTTCTAATTAACATAGACAGTTAGACAAATAAATTGGCAGGGCATGTGAACCGAGAAGAGGAGAAAAACGAACAGTTTAATTTAGATGCATTCATCCACAAGTCAGGAGAATTCAAATAATAGAAAGAACACATTTGCCTGATAAAAGTTGACCAGTACAACAAATAATTAATTAGATCTATCTCCAGGTGTGGGCTTTGGTTGTTTGAATGCCATTATTCTATGTGAACAATGCGTAAGGAAATGACCTTGAAAACATTACATGTTCAGGCTATCACATAATGCTTTATGAAGACATGTTCACAACTGAATAAAGGTTACTTGTGATTTCTGTATGACCTAATTATTATAAAAGATTAGAAGTACATTAACACATACCTGTCAAAAGAAAACAATTGATGGGACATGTAGCAGGACAAGTTGACAGTTATTTTATGGGAGGTCATAACCTATTTTTAAGCTACCCTTTTTTCTGTTTAAATCTATGGCTGGCCAATTGTTTGTAATTTCCTTCAAAATGATACATTGCAAACAATAATAAATTTGTTTAAGGTTTCCTCCAAGTTGTTATATTCATATGGGATTTATTTCTAAATAGGTATAATTGTTGGTGATTTCCTCCTAAATAGTATATTTGTTTGGGATTACTTAATAACTAGTATATTTTGGGTAATTTTCTCTAAATTGAAATACATGTATTTGTATAGGATTTCCTCCAAAATGGTATATTTGTTGTATAGGATTTCCACTAAATTAGTATATTTGTTGTATAGGATTTCCTCCAAAATGGTATATTTGTTGTATAGGATTTCCTCCAAATTAGTATATTTGTTGTATAGGATTTCCTCCAAATTGGTATATTTGTTGTATAGGATTTACTCCAAAATGGTATATTTGTTGTATAGGATTTCCTCTAAATTGGTATATTTCTTAATAATTTGCTCCAAAAAGATATATTTGTTTTGGGTTTACCCTGAAATGGTAGATTTGTTCAGGATTTCTTATTACAGTGATAATTGTTTGGGATTTATTCCAAAGCAGTATGTGTGTTTGCTTCACTGAGTTCATGCTTACTTTATTTCTACTAAGTGACCCAACCTCAGCCGGAATATTGGATATATTCCATGTACATATATCGGTTTTGCTATTAAGTTACAAATTAACATGGACAGCTTTTACTTAATTTATTTTGGGTTTTGTTTCGTATGAAATGACCTAGAATACATAGCTGAACATTGAGTCAAGACGGGGCACTCTGCCCCAGGTTCTACAAAACACAAGTAAAGCCTGTTCAGGTATTATTAGAAACCAGGTTATGTTACCTGACTGATGGTATAGCTTAACAACTATCAATATTCAAATGTAATTCTCGTAACATGTAGTCAGGTGATTTCCTTTTAATAAACATTTTTAGGATTTTTAAGTTTTTGCATCTTGATCAATATCTCTATTATTCAATATTGACAAAATTTGTTAATCATACATTTTAATTATTTGATTGGGGTTTAACACCATACCTATGGATGCTTCACTCAAGATGGGCTGCGCACAAAGGAACCCACTCTAGACAACACAATCACAATACATTGACACCCCATACAGAATCACAGTATGTTGCCCATTAGCTCTTAAAGCACCTGGGCAGCTCCCTCCTCTGTACCGCCAGCTATAATGGGATACTCAGATCTTTAATTATTATTCTTGAATAATTTAATAAAATGTGAAGATGAACACAAACTTTCCAAGAGAGACTGATCACGTTTTACAATTGCCAAATGTGTTGGTGGGACTGTTGCTTTTGAAGTATCTTCTTTATATACCTTTGAACATGGCGTTAAACACAAATCAATCAATCAGACAATCAGAAAAATACTGTTTATGTCTTTAAAAAACCTGATCTGTATTCTGTTCATGGTTGTTTCTTTTATAAACACTAGCTAAATATTCTGTAAATAATATGTTTTTTC
>JARFOD010097487.1:6517-16947 GCA_031763545.1 Mopalia muscosa
AGTGTGAACGTGAATGGCTTCAGTCAAAATTATCTCGACTGTCGCAAAGGAACCCGAAGAACCACAATGCTTTTTTGCACTTTAGACGCAGATTCTCCTTAAATAATGTTTGAAGCCATTATATTTAAGTTTGTATGAACCAGCCATCTGCATCTGTGCTGAACATCCTTATCATATTACCCAAACAATTGAAATGTAAGACAACTGATTATTAATTTAATCGCTTGTTTACTCTGACACTTTAATACAAAGTTTTTTTTATAATTCAAAGATGTTTGATATATCTTTGCTTTGTGCAGAAATGCCCACTCCAATTAACATGCTTCACATTCAATCCACGAAAACATAATACATCCCTTATATTGTACTTTACATGACTGTCTATTCCTTGCTGTATTTCAAATACTGCTGTTATTGTATATCTGTTCTTTACTCACGGTGAATTTCGTTTTGACACCTCTATATATGCGGTGTGAAATCATTTCTGGGCTGTAAATATTGTTTACTTATTAACTAATTATTTACTTATTGATAATTCCTATGTTTTATTTCTTATTTACTCAGTTCTTGTCAACTATTGATTATTTACTTATTTATTACTAATAACTTACTTATTTATTATTATCACTTTTTGTTAATTATTTATTACATACTTATTTCTTATTTATGTACTTTTAAAGGGTCTCAGTAATCCGAATGACAAATGACACCGAATGACGAATGACAAAAGTAAATGTAAATAATGACTGCTCCCTATATACTGGAAAAGAGAAAGACATAAATTAGGCTTAGAATTGATGATTTTAAAGCCCTTATGATTTGGATTGACAATTTATTACATCTGTAAGATTGCTTGATTAGCTCCTGGGTGTTTAATGCTGTTCTCATGGCCATCTCACTTATGTGAAAGGAAAATAGGTGCATTAAAAAAAGGAAATCTCATATTCCATTTTTAAAAATCCGAATAAGTGATATCACATAGAGTTACACTGATAGGACCTGCCATTCAAAAATAAAATCCCTCTTTACGTTTCATTAAAACTTTAGGAAACAGATAGACAGTGATATCACATGGAATGAGATCATTTTTATTTGAACTGTTGTTCGACTATAAAACCTATCTAGACATCCATCATTCCATTTTTAAGAAACCGAATAATTCGGCATATCCTTTAGAGTGACACTGACGTGACCTGCCATTCACATATAAAACCTCTCTAGACGTCTCATTCCATCTTTATGAGACCGAATGACAGGGATATCACATGGAATGACAGTTCAATTATCTGACATTCCTTTATAAAACCACTCTTTACCCCTCATTCTATCTTTAAGCCACCGAGTGACCGGCATATGATATGAACTGACACTGTTATATCCTGTGATTCAGATATAGTACGTCTCTAAACCTCTCATTCCATCTGTGAGAAACTGAATGACAGTCATATCACATGGAATGACACTGCTATTACCTGTCATTTAGATATAAAGCCTCAAGACTAGTCATTCTATCTTTAGGAAACAGAATGACAGTGATATCACATGGAATAACAATGATATGCCCCGCCGTTCAGATATAAAACATCTCTAGACGTTTTACTCCATCTTTAAAAAACCGAAGGACAGTGATACCCCATGGAATAACACTGATATGACTTGCCATTCATAGATAAAACTCACGTAGACCTCTCATTCCATCTGTAAGAAACCGACTGATCGGCATATTCCATGGAATCACACTGATGTGACCTATCATTCAAATATAAAACCGAATGACCGGGATATCATATAGAATGACGCTGATATAACCTGTCATTCCAATATAAAACCTCTCTGTACCTCTCACTTTATCTTTTAGCAATCGAATAACCAGGTTATCATATAGAATGACGCTGATATAACCTGCCACGCAGTGAAAGGCACAGGCAAATTTTTTCACTTTTAACAGCTTTTAAAGAAATAATAACTATCACAAACACTTGCTTTAAATAAATGTGGAATGAGACGTCCAGCAATTTTTTTTTTATATTTCTGAATGACAGATAATATCAGGGTCGATTCATGTGACATCTCTATCATTGGAATTCTCAAAGATTAAATGAGAGGTCTAGAGAGGTTTTATGTCTGAATGACAGGTAATACCACTGTCATTCCATGTGTTATCCCTGCTATTCAGTTTCCTAAACGGTTAACAAAATTGTGACAGCTGGAACAACGATCGTTAGCAATGTCCAGTATTTTAGCGAGGGAAAAGTAAAGTAGGCCTTCAGTTAACAATATAATACAATTCAATACAATGGTCAGTGAAAGTCTTTAAGCCGAGGACAAAAATTGACACGAAACCAAGTTAAATACAATTAGTTTGAACTGAGAGTTTATGCTATGTGTGCAATTAGAAAAATGAAAAGAAAAAATATTTGCAAATTAAAATGATCCACTGCAGTTGTAGGCCTCTGTATTTTTAAATTTTAATGCGGGAAAATATTACGCTCGAATAACCAGCGATCGGCTTACAGTTTAGCCCATACTGACCCAATACGCTGGTAGATATAGAGTTTTTTGTTAGGTATGGGCCTAAAGCATAAGAACGACCTTGTCCAATTAGATGCCTGTGAAACCCGGAGTCAGCTTTAAAAACCACACAAAATTATATTGGTTGACCTGGGCACGTGAGCAAACAGGTTTGTAAAATGGAGGCTCAAGGATGTGCTGCCTCTGTAACCAAGCAAACAACCAAAGCCGAAAGCGCGTTGAAAGATCGACTTTCATTGGCTGGTGTTATCGAGCGTCTCCGGTAGCCATACCTAACAAAGAGCTCTATATCTACCAGCGTATTGGATCAGTATGTGCCATGCTGTACGCCGATCGCTGGTTATACAAGCGTATGAAAATATATGCAATTACATGTAAAATCGTCAAAGTTTGAGTCGAGTCTTTGGCTTCTGTAATACATGTATCACTCTAATACTATGTAATGAAGAACTTCTCCCGTAATCTGTTGTTAAAGCTGCATGTAACAAGGTTGTTAGTTTTAAGTTTGAAATCACTAACATACATCTCCGGGCTTGAGGCACCCTCAAAGCTTCCGGGGCCTCGACGGTGGTCATACACCGGCCTATTGTCTGCATCCTTTTTTACTCTTAACGCCTCTTATTTCAAAAGATAACAAAAACCGTGGGTGAAATATATTTTCAAATCCAAATCTTGAAGGCTGTAAAATCATCGATTTTTAACCCTAAACTATCTTTTTTCCAGTATAAGGAGCAGTTATTATTTACATTTAATTTTACTATTCGTCATTCGGTATTCTGTGTCATTCAAATCAGTGAGTCCCATTTTTGCGAAGATTCCTCCCGCTTTCCGTCGAAAATAACCAAAGAACAGTGTGAAATGGACAATATGTCATTAAAGTAAAATACCCAGGAGCCCAAGGTTAAACCCCGAGCAATGAACAAACTGTTTATTTCACGCACCGTTGATTTAAAACGGAACGTCCTACACTATTTATAATGCTATGTGGGCATAGACCGAGGGATAAATGGATCATATGCTGGTCTGTCTATTTACGGTAATCGACCATTAGAGAGAATTTGACGTGGAGAAGACATGATGGTTAATCAGGCGAAACCTTTACTGTTGGTAAAGAATCAACGACCTTTCACGCCGGCCTGGTTACTATCATTTAAGCCGACAGTTTTGTACAGTGCATATTTTAAATAGGTAGCATACTACCCCTCCCCTCAACCATTTGAAAGGTACTGTGATGTATTGAAGAATATACTTATGCATAACTCTAAGCTCAGACTTCAACAGTTCACTTGGTTTTAAAGGTCTTTCCATGCCGGTTATATTTCATGCTTAAGGACCTTACCGCTTGTCAGGGATTAAAAAATTTTTTCTGCCGTTTGGAAATCTTGTGAAAAAAATCTTGTGAAAAAATATCGGGGGTTCAATCATTTACACACGTTTAGGCTGTTTTCTTAGCTTTCCTTTTTCTTGATTTTTATCATTTAAATCGTTTATGCCTCGCAAGTTTATGAAGATTGGTACACACAATCTTGAAGCCATTATATTGATTATCGTTTTGAAGATATTGAGCAAATATTTTTTAAGTTCAGATTTTTACATATATTTTTGTACCAAAAATAAGATGAATTAAGAAAAACCCTCTGACGGTGTCTTAGTTGAAATACTTCGTCTTCAAAGACATGCAAGTTTGGGAAAAAAAATCTCCAGCCATCTGAGAAAAATAATAGTTACAAACAAGGGTCGATTTTAAAGTATTATCCGAAGTTTTTTTCTTTATTTATGCTATTATTAAATAAAATGAATCATAATATGACATTATATTTAGAATCTCCGCTTTGTGAATATATATGATGTTAATATAATCATACTTTGGAAGTACCCTCAAAAGCCGCGAAAATATAATAGTCGCCTTTTATACTCCTGACTAACGGTAGAGTCCTTAAAGTGACCCCAATTCCAAGATAATATAATTAACTAACCTTTTTAAAAAATCACGCATTTTTCCGATTTGTAGACTTTATTTCTTTGCGAACTTTTCATTGAAATTCAACTTTTGCCGTACGCAGGGGAAATTCCCCCTCACATAAAAAGTGGTGTTTATTTTCTCTCACATATCTGACGAGAGCATGACTCTTATTTACATTTTCGTCATTAACCTTTATATATAAAAACTATAAATAGTTGGAAATTTTTTGCTATATTTAATTAGTTATCCTCAATAAGCGGCTACAATAAGATACCACTCGTACTCTAACTTTTATTTCCAGTGGATAAATTCACAGCCCACCACATACCATAAAATTTATGGTTACTTTACTCTAGCTGTGAATGGACTCGCACAATTGTAGACGAAAACGCAATATCAGCTTGCTCTTCTGAAACGCGGTCTGTCATGAAGACCACGGGATTCCGTTGGCCTATACCCTGCTCTGTAGCTTGGGAACTAGGGGACGTCCAGGGTCTGACGACACTGAACGAGTGAACAAATTATTTAATCAAATGTTGCATTCAAATTGACCCGGGGAATGCACGGGAACGAAAAATGGACCCCTAGGCTGATTCCGGGAAACATTGACCTAGTTCAAATGTAGGACTGTGATTGGTCATTTTTAGGTGAAGGTTAGCCAGTTTTGTGACTTACTTTAAGAGGTCATACATTTACGTCAACTGTTTATTACAATGGCTTGACCCAAATATAATGGCCCCTTCTTTCACTAATAACTGTCTCGATATTTTGTTTACACACGACAAAATGTCAAACCGATTTCCTTATCAGTCATCTTTTGCAAAATTTAAAGTAATATTTTTCTGGTTTGTTGGAGCTTTTCCCATTTATATGGCCTCTCGTTGAAATGATGAAAGCCACTAGAAACGAGACATAATTTAGATTTAAACTGGCATAATACAAATGCTTTCCAGTCAAAAGAACTTGACGCACAAAACAACACTTGGCGACCACATTTGAAACAGCTGTCAGTCCCTGAATGGTAGTTGTATACAGTAAACAGTTTTCGCAAGTCATTTGCAAAGAAAAAGACGTATCGTTTCAGAGAACAAACAAAACACGGATGACGTCTGCCCTAGTTCCTAAAGTAGCTGACGTTGTTTAAAGGCGTACAGTTTTGTAGAATAATATTTTGTAAATATATTTGTCAAAAACCAGTATAACTGGGTGAGTTTGTTATTAAATGATATTCGTCATTAGTTTGTTTAATGAAATAAGTGTGTTTACATTATCTTCCTGGCATTTATTTGAATATCCTTGTTGAGTGGCAGATCAGATATTGAATCATTAAAAGCGATTCCTCACTCACATCAATATTTGCTATTTCAGGGCAACGTAAATTTGACGGCGGGTTCTGAGGAATACGCTTTTATTTTTTGTGAGTGTCTCAGCCTAGACGTCGTCATATAGGCATAATGCCATTAAACATTTTATTAGGTTATTTACATTAAAAACTAGAGCGTTGTGTCACTAAATTCCCAAAACGCGTAAAGACGCTCGAGCGAAGTACATAAACGCTTGTGACGTTAGACAACTTGAAATATATCACCACATTTTATTCAAAACGCCCGGGTATCACACAGAGATTCTGTCTGAATACTGGAGCAATATTGTGACTGTCCCATATGCCTGTAAACCATTATTTGTGTTAACTGAAATACCATAGGGAATAGATCCAACCTGGGATTACAATGTACAAGGATATTAAGCTCGGCATTATCCAGGCCCAATCCACATAAAATCCAGAACTAATCTAATTCGTCCGTTTCCGTAAAGCCTTCGGACAACTGGCCAGCTTAACAGTTATCAATGCGCAATGGCTCGACCAAAGGTCCCCAAAACATACCAATATTTGACATCTACGAAATGCGAATATCCAAGAGTTTTATAGGAACCGCAACTTGGTTAGATTTTTTTTATTACGTAATAATGAAGGGTTGTAAGTTATCAACCGCTTAACCGTGGCTACATAAGTAGTAGAGAGCAGTCAATTTGGACCCACTTCTATTTATGTAGTAATATTCTATTACATATGAAGACGAATAACACGTTATTCAGTACCAAGGAGCGGTTGTTGGCTCCTTAGTGCATGATAAATAAGGCTTATCTTTTATCTAGTACTAAGGAGCGGGGGATAGATGAGATTTGCGATGGCGGGGTAAGGACAGTGTAAATGACCAAGCCGGATGTCAATACATGTTATGGAATCACGTTGAAAAATGTGCCACTACGTCAGTATTTCGTGTAAAAGTGTTTCCTGATTTCATAAAGTGTACACCACGACAACTACATAAAGATCGATCGAGTTATCTCCCTTAGTTACGCATCACCAAAATGGCGGACACACTGAGGGTGTGGCGTGCAGTGATGTTCTGTGCGATGTGCTGTCGTGCATTAGGGCTAGCATTTACTATAAGAAATTATGTTACTTATCATGTAGTGGGAAGGGGATGGGAAAATATTATAGATGGCGCTGTGCTGCGATGTGCACATCCTGGCAATTGAGCTAGCATTTGCTATAACATCACAAGAAAGGGTTGTTACTTATCAAGTAGTGGGAAGCGGATGGGTAACAGCGCATGATTAAAAAGGACAGGTCGAGTCCAGGACTGTTATTGAGTGGGGTGGGTGTCTTCACGTGATGATTTGCACGGGGCGGATTCTCGCGAGATATGACGAGATTTGACATAGATGCTGTGAGGTAACAACCATTACAGGAGCAGTGATCTCCCCTTATGACTCAGACAGCCTCACCACCCCACGGCAGCACATATGCTGTGACGGTGTATCCGCCATGGTGGTGGTGAATGGGAAAAGACGTATGGCTTGCTTGTATCCGTTTATCCGATTGAATCACAGGACAATGTCCGATTCGCTGTGGTGTACCGGTCTTCGTTGTCAGTGATCTGCATGGAGTATTCCGAAGCAACAGCTGGTAGAATAGATCCTTACTCATCCGTACAGTGTTACTTCAGGCAGTCCTCGATGTTTTGCCTTCATGACAACTTGGTGTACGGGATCCGGTTTCAAACGGAGCCAAGGAGGGTTAAGGCGGAAATATACGTCGGGTTTCGTAGGCTTTTTGCATGGCAATTTACCACCGGCTCCTTCTATAAATTGATCTTCAAAGCTTTGGAGAACGCTAATGACTATGTTATTCCAGACCTCCAAGCAGGGGACGTCGTCATCTCCAGCGTCACTGTCATATTTGATGTCGTCATCGCTGATCTTGTTCGGAACAGAAGTCACCGACCGGTAGTCGTTTTCAGACTGAAAGTCTTCTTCTTCTTCTTCTTGTTCAACAGCATCATGTTGATATTCTTCTTTGCTTTCTTCCGATCCTTGATTATTTTATGACTCATCATATCGTATTTTCTAGAAAATGAAATTGATAAATATTGCACACAGAAAACACCCTTCTTCTACGAACCAAGGACTGAGGGAATGGAAGGACATAAACTGGTTAAATGCTCCATGACAAGACTCTTTACCTACGTCACCTTCCGCGATGGGTTCCTTAGACGCCGTGTGGAGCCGCAGAACGCAGCAATACGCCGAAGAATGCTGCGTGACGGAGTTCTGGCGCTCGACGCCACAGAACAATTTTGTGACGGCGGTGTGGCGCAACAGTACAGCCATGATGTCCTATGTGCCATCAACGCCGTCATGACGCCGCAGTACGGTGCCATTATGATGTTGTACTTCCAAGACGCCACATGTGCCATGGACGTAGTCGTGACGCCACACAACACCGCACGATGCTACAGGACGCTGCACGAGGCTGCCGAACGCCATTATGACAGCGTCGTCACTCTGCAGATCTCTGCACGACACCGTAGTACGCCACCGTGGCACATGCGGGCGGACGGGTGTGTCGGTGAGCGAATGTACAAGCAGCCCTGCCGCCTTGGCCCATCCTTGCGGGATGGAACGCCACTGCCGCTTTCCGGTGCGATCGTGAAAGAGTCGAAGACCCTGGCCCAAGAGTGACATTCCTTCCCATTGGACTACAACCCAAGCCACTATCGACACGACGTCAGTCACACGCTGTTTCCCATCCGATTGGCGCTACATGATAAGTAATAACCCTTCTTAATGATGTAATAGTTAATGTAGCCAAATAACCCTCGGTGCAGCGCGCAAAGCATCACAAGGCATCACACCTTCTTCCCACTTTCCACAACCCTTAAAACCTCCCCTTCTCCTTTTCACGTCATCGAATGCAGTGCCACCTCTGTTCGGATATGCAGTGACGGTGTGTTCGCCATGACGATGATGTCTAGCTAAGGGGAGGAAAGTCTGCATGTCGTTGCTGTGATCCCAAAGCACCCCATGCAAAAGTATCACCGGAAGACACCCACACCACCTGTTGACAGCAATAAGGTCAACCTTCCTTATTCAGTATTACGGTGCTGCCCAGCCGCTTAACACGACATGGTGATAACCCTTCCTTATGATGTAATATCAAATGCTACTCCTAATACACGAAAGCATATCTCGCAGAGCATCACGGGACGTCACACCTTCAGCCCACCTACCACAACACAAAAAACCTCACCTCCCCGTTTCATGACATCGAGTCCAGTGCCACTTCCGTTGAGGCAGACTGTAACGGTGTCCGACATGTTGGTGATTTGTAACAAAGGTAGAGGACATGATCGATAACCATGTCATCCTCATACAATTCCGAATAAAGACACCCGTCCGTTACTAGCATATACCAATTGCGTCCCCTTTCTCCAGTTAACGGAGTCAACTCCAAGGACCACAGCCATCACGTACAGCCTGTGACATTCTGTAGAGGGCGCAGCTCTCATCCACTATTTAGTACTTCATAACGTACCAGCCTTATTTATCATGTACTAAGGAGCCATCAGCCGCTCCTAATGTGTAATAATTCTTTATATGTAATAAAATATTACAACATAAAGAGTAGGGAGCAGCCAAATTGACTGTTCTATACTATTTATGTAGCAACGGTGTACTTATCGCGTACTAAGGCGCCACTACCCGTTCCTCGTACTGAATAACGCAAAACCCTTACTTAGCATCTACTATAAGAGGCCAACAGCCCATGTTTTGTACTGAATAACGTGTTATCGTTCTTTATATGAAATAAAATATTACAACATATATAGAAATGAGCAGCCAAATATACTGTTCTCTACTATTCATGTAGTAACGGTTTAGCACTTGATAACGTACAGCCTTTCCTTATTATGTAACCTATCCAATGTCAGTCAGTCGGAAAATAACAAATATAATTCACTTACGGCCAAAGTGACTTGGTCAAAAATAAACAAAAAATATTTAAATATACTATTTGCTTGAGTATTGTAGTTTGTGCAGTCTCTCTAACGGATTTAGATCGGTGACAAGGAGGTGAACGAGAAAACTGCCTTTGCGGATTGAGACAACAATAGTCCCGATCTCTGTCTCTTAAATCGGCCGCCATTTTGTTATCCGCGAATACAAGGTTTTTCTAGTCCAACATTAGATCTTTTTTGACTCAAATACACTTTCTCTGTCTACGGAATTAAAAATATTTGCTTATATGTACTAAAGTCTTTCTATTTCTGATAGCAGCTGTAAAATGAAAATATTAAAGTATGAAATCAAGTAATTTTCGATCAACACACTGTCTTCTTCGCTTGCAAACTCGAGTATCTTGCCAGTTCCCGTGCCCAGCGAGAGAGTTCGTAATTACACCGGCAATTCAATGATTAAACTTGCAGTTACATATCCCTGTATATTTTAATCTCAAGTCCAACCGAGGAAAAACTCCATAAACACTCGATGTAATTAAACGAACTGCATATATAAAATCAGTCAAAAAAGAAACTTCACACTCGTTTGGATGTCGATAAGTTGAACATACAAGAAAAGTGGTTTTAAA
>JARFOD010097498.1:0-21972 GCA_031763545.1 Mopalia muscosa
CCATGTGTTTTCTGTACATCGGATATTTCAACCCCATGTGTTTTCTGTACATCGGATATTTCAACCCCATGTGTTTTTACGGGACATTTACTGTGCATTAGCATGGTAGTTGTTGGGTTTGTCAGTTAGATTCTATTCAATTGGGCTCAGGCTCTGTAAGGTAGGAAATGGAAACCGACGAGAAAGCAATTGTGTCCAGTCAAAATCAGCTCTAATCTACTTATCAATATCACTGAATAGACGAGAGTGTAGCCATTCGCGTTTGTTGGTTATTTTTCGCCAGCCATTATCGATCACTCTATCTGTTGGCACAAATAGCAGTATCGGGCTCCAAATGTTATTCTTGCATCAACTCAATCACTCTTTTCTTGAGCATATTCATTGAAAGAGCTAACTAAACTAAACTTTAAAAAAAAAAGATAAAAAAAAAGGAAATTAATTTTATGAGGCTAAAGATTTAGCATATTACCTGTGAACCTTTAAAATGTTCTTGTTTAAAATCAACCATTTTTCTAGTTTTTATCTTTAATTAGCTGAATGAGACAAACATATTAATCAACCAAAATGCTATAATAAAAACGCGCAATAGAAAATTCACAACTTGGAAAGTAGTTTTTAGCCGAATGTAGTTTTGGGTTACTTTGCAAAGGGGGAACAATATTGTTTCTACCAATGATAAGGATTATCGGTGTTAGTTTAGTTTAGGCGGACAGTAGGAGTTATTTGTTATCCTGGTTCTCTCTGTCTTGTTTATGGCAGTTACCATTGGATATGGAGTGGGGTCCACCATCAATTAGACTGGTGATCCAAAAGATCCAAAGTACGGCGGTACACCCCATTTAAACAAACGAAACTTAAATCTGCAAGAAAAAAATACTTATTTGGAAAGCTTTACTTAAACTCTTTCTGTTAAAATTATATTTACCCTGGAAACATTGCTTCGTGTCCACTGATCATTAAATCTCCCCTGTTCTTTGTATAATCACGTGTATTGCACCCTCCAATACATATTCCTGTCGCGGCCCTGCCACAAGTACAAATGTGGGTGTGTGTGGAGAGGGGGATACACACTGAACACTGCCAGAGGACTACTGCAGAAAAAGCACTTGATTCAAGAGGTAATGGTTTGAATATTCAATCCTATGAAACCTGTACACAGGATAGTAATTACCGAAGGACACAAATATTACTCAACCGGCATTTGCTTTCCAGCCAGTAATGTGTATTGGAGAGAAAATAAAAATGCAATCTTCTCTATTCCTGTTTATAGAACCATTCCCATTACTATATGGCTCTAATGGAACGTTTTTAGGTTCTTCTGTCACGGCTTTGGTGGAACCCTTTAAGGTTCTGCATAAAACCCTCACAGCAGATCGAACGAGTAATGTTCCCTTTCTTTTTATATCAAAGAATCTACATATTTTTTATAATACAAGAAAACTTAGCTAAAACATAATCTTAAATCGTGTCGCTATTTGATGGTAAGAACAGTACTCATCTCATGGGATTCCAAGTCATTTCAAGAAACGGAAAGTTAACTCAATTTGATCCACATAATATTACTGGGAGTTTTAGCAATAATCGTGACCAGTGACCAGTAATTGACCAATATTTATAAAATAAAACATGTTATCTGCTCACCACTTGGCGACTTATACGCGTATAAATAAGCTGTCGCCATGAAATTCAGAGTATGGCAGTTAATCTGTAGATCAATTAATAATGATCTTAAGCTAGATAAAATTTATATTCCAGTAATGTTGATTGTCAATTAAATAATTGATTCTGTTAGACAATGCTATGTTTATGCGCGTGGCAGGCAAATGGGAAGTGGGCGGATACGGTTCAAGTTCAATGCTTATTTTGAAAAATTAAATAATTCGCAGGTTGACATTTTATTTTGAGATTGTTTTCATCACCGGGGAATGTCATTTTAATTTCAACTGCGTTATAATCGTCTCTACCCTTCAGGGCTACGCATCCTCTGTGATGTAGACATGACAGAGCTGCTTTTATGGAGAAATCCCCGTGCACTATGTGGTATTGTGTGAACACGACGCACACAATACTGTACAGAAGCGTTGAAGTAGAGGCAGTGTTGTGTACCCCTATTAGTCTATCATATGAGTAAGTCATACGATACGGCGGGGTGTACGAGTTTTCCTCCCAGTTTTCCATCGCAATTTAGACAAGGCTTTATTAAGTGGACAATCCGTCGTCATAAAACTAAAATACCTTTGAGTACGACGTTAAACCTCAAGCAAACAAACAAACAAACAAACAAACAAACAAAACAATAGAACAATATCCAGGGTTGACAAAATGTCGAGTTGCATATGGTATAATCTCCAAAACTTTATTAAAACGCGTGGGTTGATATGTGCGTCATTGTGTCAGTATTACGTAGAAAGACATGTGGATATGCCAAATTGACTCGTTTGGGGTTTATATGTTGTTCCAATCCATCGCCATTTCTTGTGCCACAGGATCAAGGGCTAAACAAGTTATTGTTTGTGTGTTGGTGTAACTTGTTTCTGTGGAGGACGTCACCGTATTAGAAGTGAAATGCACATGAGGATGGCGCTAAAAACCCATCAATTAGTTAATCAAATGTCCATGCGATTACCATCAGTCTTAAGAACAGTTGTATGTTGACAGTAACAAATAATATCTGTAATAGTCCCGGGAAAAGCAACAGGCTCGTCACTCTCTTCATTTATAGTCACGACGTGTTTACGTGTTTTTGTCGCACTGTTATCAACATGTGCCAACATGTTGTATTTCCTTGCCGGGCTGACTAGTAAACTGGCGATCAATATAATTCGAAACAAAAGTAACCATAACGTTCGTGTCAAGTGAAAATCTCCACACACTCACTTATCAGTAGTTACAACAACAAAAAAATGAAAAAAAAAAAAGTCGTATGTAAAATACCTAATGCCACTTTTTTTATTATAAAATAATATTAAACGAAAGAGATGTTTTGTGTGGATATAATAAGTTCATCCAATGCTATATACCGAGAAGGGCTGTTGTTGAGCCTATTGCAGCATTTGTTTTTTTATGTAATATAATATATCACTTTTCCCTGTTATTGGGTAAACTAATTCGACACAACATGCGGAAAGCATTCGTTTTAAAATAACAGATAAACCCCTCTCTTCCACTTCACGGTATTGGAATTGTTTCTTGTCATATTTAGCCAATTTTTCGAACTAGACGGACAATTATTACCTTCAGCTAACCAACCCTTCTGCCTTAATGTGGGTAAAGTCGTGGCTTATCTACCAAGCGTGGATGCCTTTGACTTTGAGATAGTTACACAAGGAACCACCGAATTAGTCACATAAGACCTATCGTGATGGCCAGCCATACACATCTGATAAATAGCCTTTTGGCGTTTACGAGACAAGATTAAAGAAACTGTTTTATGGTAGCCTAGTACAGCGAAATATCGTGTACCTTCAGGTGACCGCCTTATTATTTATTTAAACCTTCTCTTCTCATTATCTTAGAGATGCGTCAGTAGACGTCATACATAAGGAAAAGCTTCTATTCATTTACTGTCAACAACAAATGCTACAATCCTGTGGAAAACCCAATATGAATGTCATGTATTTGCCCACCCAGTAAAGGGAGGGGCAGTTATCTGATTGGTTCAGAAAAAAAGTATCTTTTTGTTCTGACATACATCCTTATATCACCTCTATACTATACTATTAAGTTAAAATTAAGCTGTTTTGATCACTAATTTGACTAAACAAACTTTTTCAACAATACGGTTATTAGGAATTCAGATAGTTTCACGCCTTTAATACTGTCTTGTACATATGTGGTTTCCTGCTTGACGCCTTTTGTACAAGACGTGTCTTTCCAATTTAACCAATATGATTATATAGTGATATTTTCGTATATTTTGCCTTAAACTACGTTACAAAATAATACAAACAGGTAACGTAAACTTACAGCCAAAAATAAGAAGTGAAAGCTGGATACTTTCGTAACAAACCCACTTTGTTGTTATCAGTGTGTGTTCAGCAACCTATAAAAATACTTGCGAAAGTAATCAAGGGCAGGAACAGTCAATAAGATGAAAGTTTGGGAGGCAGTGGAATGTTGATAGTTTATATTGAACCTCGTAGATTCAGTCTCAATGAAGACAAGCTGTAGAAAAGCTGGAGAGATAACTCGTCAGATAGAAGTGGACTTTCAACAGGGAAGGCCATCTGTCTGACTTACACACGCCGTGGAAACGACCACCAGTCGGTGATAACGCGCAAACGGCAAAGCTTCTTAACGTCTTCGTCGAGAAGATAGACACCAGGCCCGGCGGCTTTCTGGCAGCTGTTCTAAGGCAATGAAAGATAGAAGGCGGACGTATTGCCAGGTGTATAGAACCGTCTACATTCTGTAACTGCAATGTACCCATGTGTCTTCCAATGATTAAAGAGCAAACCTTTTCAAGAACCGTATCATAACACTCTCTCAAATCCATGTCGAATGTTGATAGTTTTGAAACTTTCTTGTGTGCAGAAGAATTGGCAACATTTCTTTAAAGTGCTCATAATATGAGGCAGCGCTTAATAGACCATCTCTTTATCTCTTTCACTAGTTTATATTGGATGTAAGAGTGTTTTATTCTATATCACAATCGACATCGCCTTGATGAGATGTATTCCATGTTATAGCCAGAACAGGTGTCTACAATTATAAATCACAGAAATGGTCTATTGATATCTCATATAAATAATTAATTGTGTCGACCAGTGTTGAGGTATCTTAATAATGTTCATTAAACTTTTCTAATTGATGACGCGGACCTTGATGGTTATAAAAATATATTAAAAAAAGGTGCTTAGAACCAAACTGTTAATATGGAAGCGGACCATGGCTTTAATACTGCCATAGGCATGTGTGTTTTTATATGTAAATATCCTATATATAACAAAGCAGTTATCATTGAATGTAATTTTAACTCCACATAAAACATGGTAGATAAAAAGGTAATCGAAATAAACTCGCATGCGTTTATATATTTAATGACTATGAGTTTTTTTGTGAGTTAGGTTGACATACAGCAAAATTAAACGTTTATGCTTATACACCACCAAGGCCCTCATGGCAAGCTGCTGATCTATTGATTTGTTTTAGTTTTTTTATGAAATAGATTCTCAGTTATTCAACAAATGGAAAAGACTATGATAGAATGGTCGCGAAGAGATTTTATTATTAATACACAAAAGCTTAATACCAAACAACCATCTAATATGCATTAGTTTTTTTTCAATTGCGCAAGTCTATTTAAGGTAACTGTATTAAAGGATGCTGCAGGTTGAATCAAGGGTAGAAAGTCATGGAAACTATATCAATGTTTCTACTGTATTCAGCAATGCTATTTACCATTTGTAAAATGCATACCAAATATATATTGCTTGATTCGTGGTTTATGAAAAGTAATTTAACAGTTTTAAGTATACTTACATAAAGGAAATCGAACAGAAAAAGACTTGGAGAGAGACACTTTTTTATTTTGGTGCCTAAAACGTTGTATCTATTGTGTAAAAATAGAAAACGACTAATCGAATAACGCTCAATTTGATCATTTCCTGAAGACGAATGTCAAAATCTTTTTACATTTAATGGTTTGACCTCTCCCTCAGAGATACATTTCAGCATATAATCAGATGATTCTCAAGGACCTACTGGTTAAGATAAAACTCGTCTGTATCGGACAACTGTAATTATTTTGAGCTGATAGACTGGGTTAATTTCTGTTTCCTAAAACTGCTCCTTTGAGGCCAGGTTTTCAACTTAAACCTTTGTATCTGTATCTTCTACCGTAAGGTTATATATTGTGTGTACCATACATAATGTTATTACCTTCTCTATAGCAATATTTAGGTTATGCATTACAACTCAACAGACAGAGCTATTTAGAGACTTGTCTGAGAACATATGGTGATTTATCTACTTTAATTAGTGGGCATGTCTGAGTGGGTGTTGTTCAAACCTGTATAGATTATTTAAAAGTCATAAAAACACAGGTGATGCTATTAACATTACATATATATAGCTTGTTCTGTTATTTTGAATTCTTGCTAAAACAAACCAATATCCATCCAAATTTTAGATTAACATCAAGGGGATTTAGCAACGGGTCAATTAAGAAGGACACTAGCCAACCCTTTACAAGTGCGTCGTCTGGACTAACCAATTGGTACTCCTCTGTCGAATCATTTAGGTAAAGTTGTGATAGGAATTAACTGATTAACACCATTGATGACCAGCAGGTATCACTAGACGTGTTTCCCGACCTTGACGCAACAACCATCGGGACAACTTTGTCAACTTAGCCAGACTGCCCTGTTACGCTCCGAGATGTTTAACACTGTCCATAATCATGCTTTATTCTTGTTCTGTTCACAGGAGGATTATTCAGTGACAACGAGTGGGATGAAAGCGTGGAGAATGCTTTTAAATACGCAGTGTACCGTCTTAACCATGATCGGAATATATTACCCAAGACCAAAATTCAAGCCGATATCAAACACGTTTTCTCCAACGACAGTTTCCATGCTTCGAAAAAAGGTAATATTAAGTAAATAAACTGATCTGAATTCGTTTACGTGCACAAAAATCAATTATTGCTCTATTGGAAAGGCGATTAAAACATTTTACATGAAAGCGAATGTCGAGAGGCTTAAACATCAAGTATTCTTATATTTGAAAGGAGAGTAAAAAACTTTGACATTGAAACGAATGTCGGGAGGCATAATATACATAACAATTTGTCTGATATAATTAGAGACAAAACGGACTAAAGTAGAGTAGTAATGATCGAGATTAATATGTTCTCTACATCCATGATGGAAACATGGCCGTGTCATTTGTAAATTAGGTTTTGTCTGAAAACTGGATAAGAAAGAAGAAGAAAAAACCCACACCAAACAAACAAACCAGTTATATGGATCTTTTTCTATTTATTGTACTTTATTTCGGGTCATTAGGAACGCTTTCAAGTTGAAGCTGATGACTTCATTATAATTGAAGAACTTTTGTCTGTGATTTAGATCTTGTTGGCAAATACTGGGATAGAAAACATTTCATAAAGTCTCTCCGGGCTGTCTTGTAAAACTTTCGGTTCTATTTGTATGTTTACGCGAAGCTCGTAAGACGCGAGTAGGGTCATTATAGGGTAGAACCTAGTGCTGTGAGGTCTGTCCGCTCAGGAGCACGTTTAGCACAATCTCCACATCGAACGGCTGTAATGCAAATACGGTTTCCTCATTGTTTGGAATTAATTGCATCGTCTTCGGTCGATTACATGACGAGGCTTTGGCCTGCCTTCCGCGGTTCATTACCCACCACTGTCAGTCTCCTTTAGCAGCAAAGGCAGCAAAGCAGCACAGGACTGTCATAATCTCAACGAACTGTTTTTGGTTGGCTCTTACTTCATTGTCTACAATATTAATCTTGTCTGTTCGTAAAACGTCCAAAAGTCACATCTTAGATAACTTTCCTAATGGCTAGGTTTTCCCGTGAGTAAAAGAACTTTTTTGTGAAGTAACCCATCAGGCTGATTAGTAGAATAAAGCCGGTATTCACTATTTAGAAGATAAAATCAAGAATTCGTCCACCTGACTTATCTAATCCGGACTTAAAAGATTTTGAAGATGTGTACTCAGCTAATTCCTCTCGAGACTCCGCTTCATCAGAATCGTATGACCATAATATAAAGTAAAAGTAATGATTCATGAGCTAAACTTCTACATTAATTTATTATGTTGGACTTCATATGGTAATCCTATGTTTAATCTAACACTCAAATGGAGTCGGTCGAAATTTGTTCTTCGAGGACTATGCAACGCAAATGAGGCTTTGATATATATATATATATATATATAAATATAAAAACATTATCAGAAATATATTACAAATGAGCTACTACATGTAAAGAACGGGAATCAGAGGATAGGCTTTGAACTGCAACATTAACGAACTTGCGTGTACGTATTGACTGACTCATTGAAGCGTTATATAAAATTATGTTACGAGGGTTACTTCGTGATCTAGTTAATGCATAAGGGTTATATATTTTAAAACTATTTTTGTATAACCGTTTTCCGCAGAAACACGACAGTCAGAGGACTGCTTCCCTCTTACACATGCTAACCTTGATATACTCTTGTTATACTCTGTGGCGTTGTTAGGAGTTTTCTCAAGCCTTCTAGTCAAGAGTTTTACATCTGCGTGTCGACTAATTCTAAGATCTTATTGACGACACACTGACGTGTTAGTGAAGTGTATATACCTTTATTGGATGCCCCGGTCCTCAACGAAGGCCATCAATACCAGATAGGCATTCAGGCAACCAGCCTGTAGAGCGGGAGATTGAGTCCGTCCTTGTCGGCTTGTTAACGGTAATCAGCTCTTACTTTGGGTGATATTAGCGGAAATTAAAACACCAATAAGCCTTAATGAAGACTTACCCGCACACCTGATCGTGGACAGAGCCAATCGAACAGCTCAAGTGAAGGCCAGTCTGATAACCCCCAGATAAAATATAACATAAGTTAATCCGTCCACTGCCACACTTCAATAACATACATATTCAAAGGCAGATAATATATTCCTGGCTGTTGATTATCAGAAACCATCAAGCTACTTTTTTTTATCGCACCATCGCCTTCTTGGCTATGTAGCGCGAGGAGAAAGATCGAATCAGCAACTTGTTCTATCAATAATACCGTGTATGAAATCGGACGGTCCATAACACATGGATAAAACAATCTTGAGCAGCTTTGTTGGTCGAAGTACACGAAACAAGACGAGTTTGTATCCATAATATTGCAGACTTAGAATTTAAAACAAATCTGTTAGCAAAACTGCGGTTCGCTTGGTTAGTTATATTAGTGGTGTTTTGTATTTTGTTCGACTATTTGAGACTGGCATTCAAATGACATTTGTTTTCCATTTGAACAGAATACATATTTGTATCGTGTCGCCTGTCACTCGCGTGCTTTATTTCCTTTGTGATAGCTGCGTTTTCTTTAAATATTTTAGGAAAAAGAAGAGAAAATCTAAAACTAAAACAAATCTAAAACTTTTTTCCTTACGGAAAAGTTGTGTGTCATCATCAGAGATTTCACACCTTTCCTACTGTCCGTAGATAGCATTTAATGTTCCAATAGAACAAATCAGTTAAAATTTTATTAGTCACTGTGCCAGTCTTATCTTGTAATTGGCCCGAATCGTATAAAAGAGGGAGTGAATCCCTGCTTAAGATTAATAAGTCTTTGACACACCAGGTAATAAAGACGGTTTCGGTATTCGTTAACTGTATTGCCTGTCACCAACCTATTTTATCTGTTTGTCTTGTATCAAAGAAGAGACATTAACTCCTGAACACGCTATGACGAATAATGACACCAATGAACCAGCCAACTACAGGTCATCGATCCGCTTACAGATGGTTTTATTGTAGAAAACATTGAACACAAACAATAAAAATAACCAGATAACTTGTAAAACTATAACTGTATTAAGTAAAATTGATTAAATCATTTCTTGGTTATATATTTATCTGCTTTTTGTTAGGAATTCAAGTAGAGGAAACCACTGGGCCATAACGTTTTGAATAGACGAAATGTGACATGATTGGCTTGCAGATTTGTGTTGGCTACCCTTATTTTTAATACCAATAAGATTCCCTAGTGTTTGCTAAAAAAAATACCATTTTCTCCAACATATAAAACAATATGATTGAATTATTCAAGTTTCACACCCTATTCCTTTTTTTTCGCCTTGAATGGCCATAGTTGATGGAAAACCTGGAAGAACCAGGTAAAAACCGCAAGGCGACGTTCACTGTCAGAGGAAAACTTCGATTTTGAGCTAGGGTGGCAATGCTGTCTCGCACCGGTGAGCGGTACAATGCTTTAATGAAGCAGTTGACTACACTGTTGACTGAGCCACGGCTCCCAGATAAACAGATGTACTCAGTCTACAGTATTCAACATGTTAAAATAATATATATTATAAATATAAAAAGCATAAAATATCGTACAAATGTGGTAAAGTTGCAGCTATCAAACATAATACCTTCTTTTGTATAACGTGTAGGGACCTTTAACCTTTGTGACTCCCTCATATACCTGTTGCTCGAGTGAATGCTGCAAAGCATTTACCAAAAATACAACTTTGAGTTGTTGTTTGAGTGAATGCTGCAAAGCTATAATTTACAGAAGATATTACACAGTGAAGTTTGAATATCACACTGTTTCTCGAGTGAATGCTGCAAAGCATTTACCACAGATATTACACAGTGAAGTTTGAATATCACACTGTTTGAGGGAATGCTGCGAAGCATTTACAGAAGATATTACGCAGTGAAGTTTGAATATCACACTGTTTCTCGAGTAAATGCTGCAAAGCATTTAGCACAGATATTACACAGTGAAGTTTGAATATCACACTGTTTGAGGGAATGCTGCAAAGCATTTACAGAAGATATTACGCAGTGAAGTTTGAATATCACACTGTTGTTTGAGCGGATACTGCAATGGAGTACCAGAAGATATATTACGCAGTGAAAGTTTGAATATCGCACTGTTGCATGAGTGAATGGTCCAAAGGATTACAGAAGATATTACACAGTGAAGTTTGAATATCACACTGTTCTGCGAGTGAAAGTAGCAAGAAAACTATCATTACACTATAGTAAACTTAAACCCTTAAGAGTATCGTGATTGCTATACTTTACCGTGGTATAAATAATCATCATACAACTACACGAGATTGTTAGCTATTCGGGCATTTTTTCGTGATTATCTGTTTCGAATATTGGGAGAATAATCGACATCAACATCCCTGTGACAGTGTAATTCACATTTGAAAATGTATATCAATCTATTTATTTAGATTCAATTATGAAATTGTACGATTACCTGACTTGCATCTTTGAGATACGAACAAGTGGTCTTGTCGTAGGCTACTGTGCGGTACTGATTCCAGCATACAATCCACGACTTATGATATGTAACCTTGTATGTGAGCAGCCCGTCACTACCAGATGCCGTGGTGTTAAAGGTAATCCAGTGGAGGTCTGTGTGCTCCAAATTGTCAAGAGGCTTTATACTCTTGGAACACTTTTCTTGACTACTTCGTATTAAAATTCCGTCTCATTATTCACGTCTGCGCTTTGTGCATCAGCAGTTACAGGGAAGGTGGACATTATCTCGCCTGGATCATGGAGCTGGTATGAAGAAAACGTATCATCTTGATTGTTACGATTTAGTCTTCGAGCAACAAATTAATGGTGTTTGGGAAGCGTTAACGCCGTGTTAAATAATAGAAGAGACATATTTGTGATAACTGTATAAGACATCACACAAACTACTTGGTGTACACGCTTACAATTAATGTTGTAACGAAAAGTGGCAAAAACTCTCGCTAACCAGCTTTATTTGAAGTTTAGTTTAAGATCAGTTATGGCGGCAATGTATTGAATAAAGTCGATGTTTGCTTAAGATTCATACCGATAAAGTGTAGCATTAGTACATTATCGATCCATTCATTGTCCTTACTCCTGCCATTTATAAAGTCAATGTTCGGTACAACTGTAAAACATAAGCAGAGAATCAGCTGTTGACAGCACGTCTTCCTTTTTATACCAAGGACAGGGCCACTGTCCTAGTACTTCAGTTACAACCAAAATTTTAAAAAAGATACCTTCAGCATCTAAGGAGTTTCGAGACGAGTATGGAAATTGTGAATATTAACAAAATAATAACACAGTAATGTTGCATTGTCGATATATGTTACTAGAGTCGACGCAATTTGGGCACACGGTTGTACATATTTCGCGGTAATTACAAGGTTTTCATGGTCCAATTTCGTGTAACAGTAACAAAAATATGCACAAAGATTTATGCACCTTTATAACGTTTCAAATTCACAATATCTGTCTATTAGACAAGGAAATCAAGAGCATCTATAGATATGCTACAAATATTAAATAATTTAGTTATGTACCTTACATTTAATAGTTTCAATAACCAGGCAATCAGGGTTAAAGTAAAGTACAGTAACAACTCCGAAGAAAGATAATAAATTCATTTTGACTCAACGTTTCGATTTGTGAATCGAACCATCATCATGAGTAATTTTAACTAGGTAGTTAAGAGTTGATAGAAATTGCGCTTGTTTGAACAATTTGTTTTATAATGCGTCAATGTTATTTTAAAATTAACCCCACCAAGAACCCGCTTATAAATGTTGGACTATAATAAACTTAGAGAATCGTGGAAAGCCTATACATTTTGGAAATAGCCCGTTAGTGTTAGAACAACAAACAAATATTGTTTGGGACTTATTTGGGCCGTGTTAAACAATGCAAGTGACATATTAATCTAAATTATCAAGTCCTGTCTACATTAGGTATACAAACCATTATGGATGGAATTAATTCCATGAGGCATTCGTTATTCAGGATAAACAAAGCAAAAGGTTGTTGAACATTGGGTAAAAAGTACAGAGAATGTGAAAGAAGTGTCATATAAGAGGATGTGAGATAATTCGAATCTGGCTTAATTGATATCTTTTTGGTCTTGATTTATACTGTGCCATAACATTGTAAATCGGTAGCCTCGTTAAAAAATCCTACCCCGTGAAAGTATATTTTGTATTGTTGTTAAATTTAAATGTGCAGCGTTTGAATATAGCATTGCGTTATAGTCGTCCAGAAGCAGTCGTTATGTTTGAGTGGTTTATCCTGACATCTGCGTGACTGCCATTTTCTGATTATCAGAGGAGTTTCCGAAACAATTTACATGCTGCATTTTCAGAAAGACTCATTGGGTTCAAATAGTGGTTTTTAGCCTATTCAATCCTAACCGCCTCAACCTTCTTTAATGTGATTATTTTCTGCTGAATTGAGCGTGGGGAAAGGGGATAGGAATTCATATATCTGATAAAGAATAACACACTTGAGACTAGAATTATCGTGAGTGTCTGTCCGTTAATGTTTTTAACTTTATTAACAAGATTAACACCATGATGACCCATTACCGTTAAGCGTTGACACACTTTACTATGTAACTTTTGTGCATATTTCAAGTGTTGTCATTGCCACCAATCTCTATATAGGCAGTATTCTATAGAGCACTTACCGTTACAGCTTGAATTGAAATGAGAATTAGTATTTTTAAAAACTGTTGTTATTGTCAGGAACATACTGATCCATGGTTATCGGTTGCTATGGCAACACTTTCAGGGCCAAATGCTGCACTAGGACTTCACATTCCTACAGCGAAAATTTGAACACAGAAGATATATACGGCAAACATAACGAATATAGTTAAAATTTATGATTGTGACGTCCCCAAACGAGGTCATTCATGACAGGTTTTATCTAAAACCTTTGAAATTTGTTGGTCTGAAATTGTGAAGTGACACTTTACACTTTAACAGATGCTATCTCTAGAAACTATTCAAGTGTTTGCAAAGTTAAATCAGTCGGGAATTTGCAGTTCTTTTAGGAAATAAAGTTAGCCATGGAAGCTATGTTATAGGAAGCGTTTAGCTTAATCTCCATATCGAACTACAGTAATGGCAATACAGTTTCCTCTTTGTTTGGAATTAATTGCCTCGTCTTTGGTCGATTACATGACGAGACTTTAGCCGGTCTTCTATGGTTGATTACCAACCTGTGCATGTCTTCTTGTGCTAACTGAGGCTAAAGAATTTCCATGATTCCAAGAGCTGTTTTGTTCATTCTCTTATCCTAGTGTCTACAATATTCATCTGGTAAAGGCACATGTTGAGACAATGTCCAAAAGTTGCTCGCAGATAAATTTGGTAATGGCCAGGTAATGCCGGGACCAAACAGTCGTAAGTTTGACAATCCCAATTTCTTAAGAAAAGCAGACTTTGCCGATACGTGAAATAAAAGAAGAATTCAGCGACTAAAATGCACTGAGAAGGGTTAAAAGTAAAATAGTCGCACGGTTGTCGCATTCTCAGCTTTCTGAGATGTGTACTCTATAGATTACTCTTGGGGATCCGGCTTATGAGAATTTGATGATTAATTTTCGAAAAAAGGCTTTTCCATTATAATATTTGACCTTTGGACACAATCTCTTTGAGTATCGCGTATTTTTCATTGATTAATGCGATTGAGATATGAGAGATTACTTCATGAATATTGTAGAAGCGCTCCGCTAGATGACATAACTAGATTGTGGCGTATTTTATTATTCTTAGTTTTGAATAAACGCTAATTTAGTAAACTGCTGGATATGACAATGGCCCAAAAAGTGCGCGTCTAATGCAACCGGGATGGATTTATTACCTAAGGTGAATGATAACATGATTAACGCCAGTCAGTCATTTAATAGGTCTACGGAACTTTATCCACGCCTATAAACACGAATATCTCGTTAGCACAATATTGCATAGATATATATAAGTAGCGCTGAATGCGTGATGTCTTATAGTCTGAATCGTTATTGAATAATAGGTAGATATGTCCTGGGACCAGGCCGTGAAACCAACTAATCATTTTCGTGTTATTTCCATTTATTATCACGTAATAATTTTTGTATCAAGTAAACCTTGCGCTTTTGTAAGACTTTTGTATACATAAATCTTACATACTTAACGTCTTGCTGGATCCCTTTGTAGATTTTCAGAATACCCGTTGTATTTAGTCTCTTATTCAGAAGAATATAAGTCTGTTCCATATATATATACCTAGGATTACATATATGTTCATATGGTGAAAATTATTATTTATTAAAATATTGCAAAAATAGACTGTATTTTTCATGGTATATTTCTCGAAGTGCAATATCAATTAGACTAAATAAATTAGTTGGCCTAGTAGAATAATCCTTGAACTAGTAAACGGTGCCTCACTTTTTAAAAACTTTGTTTAGAACGATTCCAGTGTTTTTTTGCTGTCTATCCCACATTGGAAAGTCTTTTAAAAAATACCTACATGTATAGCGGCGATGCTGGGTTATTCGTTTGGAAGCTTATAATAAGGAATGTTGTTACTAGCATTCCGTCACTACCAGATGCCGATAAGCCGAGATATCTTACGAAGAAAACTGACACAAAGGCGACCGGAACGCTTTCGAAATTGTCAAGAGACTCAAGTCGTTCCACCACTCCTTGGTTTCTTGGCGTTTACATTCCGCCCCATATTTCACGCAAGTGATTTTGTCTATTGGGAAGGCTGGTTTAATGACGGGTCGACTCTGTCCCGAGTGGAACATTAAGCCGGCGTGTAAAGCTGACTATCGTCTTGGCCTGTTTCCTTGTAACAATTGAGGCAGTCCACAGAACAACCCTTCCCTTCAACGTGGCCTTTTCCAGTTTCCAGTCTCGTATTCAAGCGGCTCTCATGGGAGTTTTATTCCAATGACTTGCTAATGGAAGGGTATATCTTTACGAAACGTTGACTGGAACAGTTAAAGCTATTCACATCGGCTCACTGACAACTCTATGGCGACACAGCACACACTTTGTAAGGGCACTCCATAGAACACAAAACATTTTATATCCAATGCTTAATCGTAAAAATTAACTAAAAATTGACCGAAAGCAAATATACATAGTTTCATATGCAGTGGACTAAAAGAAGTAAACAATTATTTGAAATCAGACCAAGCAAGTTTATTTTACGACACAGTTACGTTTCGATTAACGGTGTTCAATTGTCTGTATGCTACCTTGTGGAAAAGTCAATTTGCCGATATTAAACAGTGCTAATGCATTTAGCAGACCTAATGTTTCAGGCATTTTCATATATAATATGTATGATACATTGATGTATCTATGTGGATTTACATGTATCATTCTTGTTTAAAAGCTTTGGATTTCTCTTCAAATGCCTACCAAGAGATAGAGGAATTCATCTTCTTCGACTGGCAAAAAATATGAAGAAATAATTGTGTTGCTATTCTCTTGTCAATATATTAACAGTCTGAATAATTTGAGTATGTTTCCATAATGTCAATACAGTGTAATATTACAAACCGTTTGGGGGAAGAGTTGGCTGAAGAATCAGTGTATGTGTCCATAACTTCAATACAGTGGGATATAACAAACCGGTGGAAGTTAATACCAGCTGAAGAGTCTGTGCATCCTACTGTCAATACAGTAGGACATAACAAACCGTTTGGGGGTAATGTTAGCTGAAGAATCCGTTCATGTGTCCATAATGTCTATAAAGTAAGGTATATAACAAACGCATATAACATATTATGTTTGTGTTGGTTATTTTGTATGACATCAGTTAAATCAGTTAAGCGACATAGTGGTAGCATTTGCGCTTACTAACCCTGCTTCGATATACCGTTCACCGGATCGAGACAGCCTGTCGACCATCAGATATATGAGCAAGTCAACCGTTGTGGCTTCGCCATTCGTCGGGGGTGTTTTTTACGAGATTTCCTCTCGGTTTTCAATCGTAATAAGACAAGGTATAGTATCGAGTGGACAATCCGTCGTCATATAAGTGAAAAGCGTTTAAGTACGACGTTAAACCCCAATCAATCAAACAAACAAACAAACAAACAATAAAATCAGATTCAATCAGACAGGCTGACTTAAAACAACCACCGTTTGTAACATGACCATATCAGTTATTGTAGTTAGTGTAACTAGCTAGGTAAGTTACACAAAGAAACACACACCAGGAAAGCGTTTGTTGTCAAAATCAAAAGTTTGGACTAAAATTTTAATTTCGAAGTCACAATTCAATAACGATAATTACAATGATTGTAACGAGTGTCCGCTATATTCTTGTGCATTCAAAGCAGTCTTGTGCATTCTTAAAGCAGTATAATGTACAATTATCAGAAGGATCGGTCTGGTTCCCTTTCCAACGGACGCCAGTGCCTTTCTGCACCAATGTTTAATGGTTTGTTCTGTGATCTGATTATAGCTTACATTGCCTCTAAAACAATTTACCAGTTTCGTTCCTTTACCCTTGGGGTTGACAGTTACCCATTTCATGCCTCACGACCTTTATTAATGTCGCTGACATGTAGCTTCGTTTCTGTGAAGGAAGTGGATGGTTTCCCTCGTAGATCTAATTACGAATAAAAGTTAGTATTGTATTTTCCTCTACTTGCAAAGAAGCACAAATCAGAACCTCGCCTCCTGAGATTTGTAACCTTATTAACCCAAGGCAAAAGTTTCAACTCAATGAAGCATTAACCCCATGAGCCGTGTTGTTCTGGCTGGATTTGTACAGCATTGGTTAACTGTGCGAGTGTAACCGAGCTGTGTCCACCTAATGTATCGAATAACTGAATGTTCTTGGAAGACTTGCCAGTAAGACTAGGAATCATACCATCTATTTGGAATTATCATAAAAATTGTTCTTCGGTATGTTACATGTACATAATATCTGACTAAGTTTGGCAGCTGTTTTGTGTAAAATACATCTTCTCTGCTTTTTCTGAAGTGGGATTTAACTTTTTTTTTGTTAGATGCTATATGTACATAAGCTGTATTTCAGAAGAATTTTTTTTCAAAGTTAAATTTTTTAAAGTTGCTATAATTGTTTTGTCTGTGTTTAGCCTTCTAATCATACATTGAGACCTCAACCATTTGTTAATAAGCCTCTGAAGATTGTCATGTGGCTTTTGTTTTTTTGTCCAATTTGTATGTTTACACTAAGCCGTGTAAGACGTGAGTGGGGGTCATTATATGGAAGAACCTAGAACTGTGTAATTCGGCTATGGGCACGTTTAGTACAATCTTCCCCTCGAACGACAGTAATGCCAATACGATTTTCGCATTGTTTGGAATTAATTGCATCTTATTAAGTTGACTAGATGACGGAATGTCTACCTGTTTCCACCACCCATTAATAAAAAAAATATTTCTTCTTATACAATAAGACACAGAATGCAGTTTATGAAAAGTTCCTTTCTCTCTGGTGTTTTTTTTATTTGTCTACTTGGTAAATTCCACATTTTGTCCGATGGTGTGGTTGGTGCAGTGATTGTCTTCACTATTGGGCACTACCAACTGATTCCTTTGCCCATTTGGCAGGCACTCCATCATATGGGGGGTAAATTAACATGACACAACCCGTCCATCCACCACAATGTTTATCCTTAACGCAGACACAATGTCACACGTGACTCCGTCCTGTTCTCTGTATTGACTGAGACATCGTAGGAACACGATTTTTTACTTTTTTTTTTTTTTGCTTCGGACAATGCCTCAAAAGCGAAGTAATAACATAGCCCATTCTCCATATTAACAATGTCTTTGTTTGAGAAACTTATTGCAATGAAACAATGCTAATAAACGGTTAGAAGGAAATATATGGTTAGAACGTATTCAAGAAATGAATAGCATAGTATTACTGACTGATGTTAATCTGGAAATTTGGTCTGTTTATTTGAATTGGGCTGATCGTTTATATCACAGCCTGTAAGCTCGCTAGGTGAAACCACACCGCAAGTGAATGGAGATTCCTTTCCAGTATCATTATAATTACATTCGTTCGATGTCTTAATTTTTCTGTAATATTTCCATTCTTCATCTGGATCTGAGGCAATATTATCACGTGTATTGCCATTCTCTCCATTTACAGCCGACCCAAGTTTGATATAAGATACGGTGGGTTGACTTGCGATGGGTGTCTTTGATTTTTTTTTGGGGGGGGAGGGGGGGTTGACCCAGTGATCTAAACCGGTGACCTATTGAGTTAACCAAACAGAACACCACTTCAATATTAGGATTAAAACTGTAATCAAGGAAGTAACCGAGCAAAAGGCACACCTCTGGTAAATGCCCATTCTTCCAGCAGGAAAATACACACACAAATACAAACCGATTACAGCCATATCTAAATTAGTTCCCTTTCCCTCACGCATTTACATATGGCTAATCCTATAACAAGCCGCATCCCACCTCACGAGGTAATCTGGGTTTTATGTACAGGTTCCTGATTCAATTGGTCTATTATAAATATGGCGCGCATAGACCACCATAATACGGAGGCTGCATGCGTCATCCAAATTAAACAACCAAGTAACTTACTCAATTGGTCAATCAAAAGCCTGGTAAGGGGCCTAGTCAGCAGCAATCACTGCATTGTGGTTTTTTAAACAAATTCGGTTTGTTTAACGACTGTTTTATATATATATATGTATAGTCATACATGTTTTTCTAAACTTTTGTTTGATCGGTGTGGATCATTAGCATTCCCGTAGCGCTAATAACATTCTCCTAGAGTAGTCAATGGCAAAACCAGAGGTGTCAAGCAGTTATGCATTAGTACATGATTTGGGAAATTATTTCATTTTAATTTCAGATTTCGAGTTATGGTTAGGATGAGTGTCGGTTAATACTTTTATATTGTTTTTCTCTAAAAAAGAGAACCGAAGATTTAGGTCATGTCTTACATTGTGCATGAACTCAACCAATTCCGGTTAAGACGTATCATACATTTATTGGTCACTTTCTGACGCACAGATCATACATACTGAGTTTCTCATTTAGAATTGAGCAACCACATTAGAGATGCTTCTCCGTGGAGACTTTTCTGAGGGTAAAGCTAAACTATTTTTCATCAGCCTATCGGCTACTTGTAAGCTCATATTGATGATACAGATTCTTTACAAGCAGGCTGTATACTGTTTCTCTGAGTCTCCGGTCCTTGGAGGCGAAATGTTTAAATGTATTTAAGCTGCCATTGAAGCAGAATATTCCCTCTTCTCCGTCAGCTCGGACACGATAATCAGTCCTTACTTGACACCATATTAGCGAAAATTAAAACACCAATAAGCCCTAATGAAGACTAACTCTCCGCACCTGATCATCTCCTCGGCTAATTGTGGTGCTCACGGGAAGGTCTACGGGAACACAACTAGTACAATGTAACTCAAATTACTCCCTGTCATGCTCCACAATGGTCTCGAAAAACAGATAAAATATTCTTGTTAGTGGTCAGCTGAAATGGTCTTGAGGTTTTCGGATGTATTTACCATCTTTTTCCATATCTAGCTGTCACCCACTGGTCTTAAGAATACACAAAATATTCAGTTTAACATAAGACATGCTACTTATTTTCTAATCATTTTCTGACATTTGAACACAACTAAGGTAGAGGTCTGATATAATCAATAACTCTAGGTTTATTTCTAATACGATATTTCTTTATTCATAGAATGTTATGCCACAGCTGTGGGTTTTCGTAAAATAATCAGTACTGATGTTGAGTAACAATATCATGATAAATGGCATTTACTTAATATGGCTTATAAGTTTGGTTTAATATGAAACCGAGCCATGTGGTTTTTGTTACTCAGGTTACAATCTATAATGTCTAATAATTGTTTGGCATCAAGATCTATATTATGTGCTGTTGACAAATATATTACCTGCATATCTCAACATCAAAGAAGATGCGCCAGATTCCACGCAATCGATCAAGCGATCAAATAAGACACCACTAAAATAAGGGTAAGTTATCTGCCCTGTTACGTTTTATTGCCAGTTACACTCGACATAAATATATAGCCCTGAGACCCAAGCTTGTGATTTTCATGTCATGAATCTTTCCCGACAGACACTCCAATGTTGGTAGTAAAGACTTATTGCGGGATATAACAGCGAGGTCCTTCGTTTGTTGATGTAGTTGGATATCAGAATTGTCAGGAATGTAACATATGCAATGCTGTATAGAAGGTTACAGACAGTTTGCAATTGATCCAAATTTTGTTTAAACCTATTGCCAATTGTTTGACTCTTCTCTCGTCGCATCTCGGTCAGATCTAACAAAAAAAAAAATGCCTTAAATATTAGGAAATATTTTTAAAAAACCAGACTCTTAAGAAATATCTTACAGGAAGAGATGATGGTATGCAAGTATGTATAATTACGAAATGATCTTTATAGAAATAAATGAGTGTTCGCTTATCTTCCTTAATTAGCGTATAGAATAAATTACGCAGCCAATCAATCGAGCAATTTCAACATCTATCAGTAGCTTGAGTATACTAAACAATTATTGTAATCGGCTTTTGCTGTTAAAAGTTGATTTTCCTCTTTAAATGTGGTCTATATACCTATGCTACACGAGCTATAGTCGGTATATTGGACGACTATGCTAACCGAGTGTTGTCTGTGAGTATAGCGTCACTGCCACATGTCGATGAGATGAGATATACCTGCGTGAGGAACCCAGACTTTAAAGGTCATAGCGGTGAACGGAGAGCTATACAAATTGTCAAGAGACCTAAGTCGTTCGACTACTTGCGTTGACTACGTTGTGTTTATATTTCCCCCCATATTTCACGCCACTGATTTGGTGGAGTAGCATTTAGTACGGAGGCTGCTTTAACGACCGCTCGACATTGAACTGGGAAGTGCCAAGGCGTCCCGAGTGGAACATTATGCTGGTATGAAGGGCGATGTATCATCTTGGTCTCCTTTGTGGTACCAAATTGATGCATTCCACAAAACGCTTTATCTGTTATCTCCAACCTTCTCCAGCTTCGATTCTCACATAGAAACGTACACTTGGGAGTTTGTTCCATTCACTTGCTATTGGCAGAGTACATATTTTCCGACACCAAATAGAACAACAAAATATTAGTTCATATACAAAGGTTTTGCCAGACAAGACATTTAATTTCTGGCAAATTGGCAAAATAAAATTCCTTTCGTGCCAAATTGTACCATATTGCCATTTTTAAGGTGTAAACAATGTTTACAACGATTATGATTAAACGATCTGAATTCGTGGTAACAGTATGTTTGTTGATTTGACTGGGGCTTAACATCCACTAGACTTTATTATCTCCTATGTCGGCGTGACAGCCCAATGGATGAAAGCAACGAACCCAAACAAGACATGGCAACCAACCAATGATAAACGCAATACAGATATCACACCTTTCATGTTGACCTTTCATCCGCAAGTAGCAGGGCCACAGGAAT
>JARFOD010097499.1:0-16946 GCA_031763545.1 Mopalia muscosa
TTTTGTGGCTCCCGCATATCCCGGGTGTGGTTTTTACGTGGTTTCCTCCTGATTTTCAACTGTCATAAGGCTGTGTTCAGTGTGAAGTGGACAATCCATCGTCATATAGGTGAAATGCCCTTGAGTAAGACGTTAAACACCAATCAAATAAACAAACAAATCTTTTTCAAAGCAATAGCATTTGTTGCAAAGCAGCTGAGAGTGGTCAAGTTTCTATTGAAATGGTTTCTTTACTTTAATGAAAATCACACCAGTCAATATGAATATATTGAAATTGCATACTAGGACAAACTTGTTGGAAAAGAGGCGTGACCCACTGTTTTATATTTTGACTGGTAATGCTTTTGTTGGCTCGCAGTCCTAGGTGTTTCTTTGAATAAAATTTCAAAATTAAGTCATTTTTCCTAGCAACACGTTCCTTCCTTGAATGTAGCCTATTTGACATTCCGGCTTGAGATTTTGCCTGTCACTAAAATATGCTGCAGTCGAGGCTGTGGTAGGCGGTGATCATCACCGCCTGCTGCTTCTCAATGTACACCCTATACCTCAAGTGGTTACTGATGGTTTAGACTACAGCACTTAGTCCCGCTGTCATGGCTTAGTGGTAGCATGTTCCCTTACTAATTGTACTTCGATTTACTGTTCACTGGATCAAGTCAGTGTGTCTAGGATCAGGCATAGTGTTAGCCAGAGGGGTGTCTGGTTGTCTTTGAGACCCCCAATAAGCCATTTGATACACCCAGTTCTAGTCAAATTTAACAGGAGAAAAATAGGGAACAGTCAAATGTGATATCCTGTTTCTGCAAAAATGATGATTTGAGACACCATTTTCTTAATGTCTGGCTAATACCATGCCATCAGGTATAGGAGTGATTCACTCGTTGTGGCCCTGGCTATTGTGGGGGGGTGTTTTTTTTATGAAGTTTTCATCTCAATTTTCCACCATAATTAGGCAAAGAGAAGTATGAATTGGACAATCCGCCATGATATAAGTGAAATACCCTTGAGTACGATGTTAAACCCCTATCAAACAAACAAAATCTACATCTCTTAAACAACCGAATACATGTATGTAATTATGTTAGTGTACTGAAGCATGTTGAGTGGTGACCTGTACTATTTTTTATGTTTCTACTACACAAACTAGTACCTAATTTGCATAATATTGTCATACTTTGGTTTATAGAAAATATTAGGATAAATGATTTTAAAAATTTTAATACCACCATGGAACTGTACTTATTTTATACTCTGATACTAAGGTGATGTACCATTACACACGAACACATTTATAATTAAATTGAAGCTTTGGTTTATTACCATAATTTTTTATTCAATAAATGAGTAAACATCAATGTAATACAGCCATTAGATCTTTCTTACCTACCTCTATGTTTAGGATACAGCTTTCCCACAATCTGATTGGTCACTTTTCATTTAAGCAATTCAACCAATGAGGCCGTACAACTATTGAATTTGACAACTTGCAATGGCCATCTGCATAGTTGCAAACAAACATGGCTGACTACAGTTGGGTGATCACATCTTACATCCACTACAATACAGTTGATATTTGTAACTTTTATTTGCCTTTGGTGTTAAAAAAGGACTGAAAAATAATTTTTTTAAAATGTTTTCTTTATTTTTATATTTTTTAGTTGTGCCCTATGAAGAACTTATCAGATGGTCAGAGATGCCGTGTTATATTCGCATACATCGCCTGGCAACACCCCCACTTACTGTTATTTGATGAACCTACCAACCATTTGGATATAGAGACCATTGACTCACTGGCAGAGGCCATTAACGACTTTGAGGGGGGTCTGATGCTTGTTAGTCACGACTTCAGATTGATCTCACAGGTAAAGACAAGTATTTTGTGTTCTATGAAAACCATGTTGGTATTAAACACAGCACAAGGCTTTATGGATTACAACTTGTGTTATATCAAGTACATCAACTGCAAAATGCCTCTTAAACATGTCGCGGGCGGTTGGAGGGAGCTTCATGTTGCCCTGGTGCCCTCAGAGCTAAAGGGGAACAGGAAACCGATCCTGTTGTTGTGCTGTATTTGTCTCGTCCTGTCTTTGTTTGTTGCCAGTGGTGTCGAGGGTGGTTTCCTTAACCCATTGGACTGGCACGTCGTCATATAAGTGAAATAGCCTTGAGTACGACGTTAAACACCAATCAATTCATCAAACCAATTTCCATAAAACAAAATGGCCACCATTGCATTATTTTAAAATATTCATGTATGTATATGTTTCGACTCAGTAACAAATTCATGGATTAACTTCAACTTTGAATTAGTCTCAAAATGAAAAAAAAAAACCCATTCCATAATGTTACAATATTCAGGTATGTATATGTTGCGAACTTGATAACTCTAAAGCGAATTCCAGATTAACCTTGAAATATAGTCTCCTCCTATTAAGACAACAGATAGGATTGAATTTCAACAAATTCCGTAAAACAAAATGGAAGCTATTATATAATTTTACAATATTCATGTATGTATATGTTGTGAACTTGTGAACTCTAATAAATTCACGGATTAACTTGGAATATAGCCTCCTCTCGTTAAGACAAGTATTCCAAACTAGGAAAATAGTTCCCTTCAGTTAAGAAACCGATGTGATTGTAATTCATTTTAATTCCGCTAACACTCAATTCAGATATTAATGTCAATCTTTGCTCTTTCTGTTAATACCATAGATGTGCTTGTTTTATGGCCGACATTGCATATTGCACCAAACTGGTGATAAACACCATAACTGTTTACTCTTTGAAGAAAAACGTTCTTAAAGAAAATGAGGAAAAAGTGATTTGATGGTGCATATTTAAAAAAAAAAGCAGCTTGTAGTTGGGGACCTGCTGGCTACTCTGCTTGTCCAAAATACATGTGCATTTGTGAACAATAAAGCAAAATTGCTATATAATATAAGCTTCTTTATTGATCGGATGGACGAAATTAAATGAAACTTAACAATTTGGGAAACCTATAAATACCGATAGGCCCTCCTAAAATAAGTTTGCATAAACATGGGAAGACCCTGTTCTCCCCAACACCACAGGCCAGTGGCAATATGGGTTTAACGCCAAAAAACACTTAACATGTATTTGAAAATCTTTGCTTGTGTTGATGCCGAGGGTGGTTTCCTCTCAACCACACACATTCAGATGTACATACACCTTGGATTGATGGATCCATAAACTGAAACTTTTGAGTTGATCATGTTTTCCTTACATTTTTGTCCACCTCTAAGCTTTGGCCATTCTTCCCTCACAAATGTTTGTGAACAAGCTAGCTTTGAAAACCAATTCACAGATTAACTTTAAACTTGGTATATACATAAAGGTTCCTCCTGTTAAGACGACTGATGGGATTGCATTTCACCAAATTCCAAAAAACAAAATGGCTGCCATTGCATCATTTGACATCATCCATGTATGTATATGTTGTAAATATGATAACTTTGACAAATTCACATATAAACTTGAAAGTTCGCTTTCTCCAATTGACTTAACAATATGGCCACCATTGCATTATTGTGCAATTTTCAAGCATGTGTTGTGAACATGATAATTTGATAAGAAATTCACTGAAAAACTTATACTGTAGCTTCCTCCCATTTAGACAACGGGTATGATGCATTTTCAACAAAATCCATAAAACAAATTTGCCGTCATTGCATAATTTGACAATATTCATGTAAATGTTGTGGCCATGATAACTTATTCACCAATTAACTTGTAGTTTAGTTTCCTTTCCAGGTTCTTGTATCAAGTCTTGTCTTTGTTGCCAGTGGTGATTTCTCTCTACCATTGGGCTGGAAAACTGTCGTGAGTGTGAGTGAAATAATAAGTACTGCGATAAATCCCAAACAAACAAATATCTGATGTCAACAACCATACAAGTAGGCCTTGCAATTAGAATGCCTATAAAATGCAAGAACGAAATAGAGGAGTTAAAATTTAATGTCGCATAATGTACAAAATAGGGTATGCCCGGGATAATGGGGCAATTATTTGCATAAAAACATATAGTTTACTTTTGTACAGAACTATCCTAAAAACTCTCATTTAGAAGAAACTTTTGTACTTAGAAACCTATTTGGGGGGCTGAAAACATATAAAATGTACTTTACAAAAGTAGACACAAATTTTTACATCAATATTTTCATGTGAACAATTATATGGCCAGCACTACATGTATCACAAGGGTAGAACACAGGTAAAGTAAGCCAGCTTGGTAAAGGTAGAAAATCAACATTGAAAGACAAATAAAAAAACACAGCTCAATAAATCAATTGATATTATCAAATGTAACAGTTGAAGGCTACACATCCTATAGATACTAAACAAATTTGGTGCAGACAATGGCTGTCAAGGAACATAATTCTCTTATAATTCTAATTCTGAGGTTTTTTTTCTAAATCTGTTAAAATCAAGTGCTGTATCCTGGTTCTTAAAATCTACACAAATCCAAGGTTCAGAATATTATACCTAATGGTTTAATCATGGAGGTCATGAATTGTTCTATCTTCATGTATGCCAAAATTGTGCATTCGGAAATACAAACATATGTTGGTTTGTAACAAATATTCTGCATTGAACATGACATACATTTCATGGCCCAAATCACATGGTATTCTATGAAAAATATAAAAGTTAAATGAACTGACAACTGATGGTGAAGTAAATGTTTTATTGAACGGGTAATTCACTCGGGTGAATTACTATTGTCAGACAGATGAGCCAGTATAGAGCTACCGTTCTTGCATTGTTGCATTCACGCAAAACATGCACTACAAACACTTTTTGACCCCAGCGGAGCAATAAATACTTAGGTGTGTGCATTACATGCTAATATTTCAACGTCCTGTGGTAACCAATAAAACCTATTGCCTGTCTGGAAAATTATATTGAGACTGAGATACGACCAAGAAAACAAGACTGTGATGTCATATTTGTCTTTTCTCATGGGAATAATTTAAATTTGGTATAATATTCCAAACAATTCAGATGATTGAAAGCCACTTTATGAATTGATCATCTACATTATGAATGCTGTGAACCAAAACACAGCATCACAGAGCTGTGTGTGTGAGTAATTTAATCTGTGTACGGTTATTACAGGAGCTGGAATGTACACGGTAATGTAATACTAGGTTGAGAGCCTTCTTGAGCTAAAACAAAGTTAACAATTTGGGTAACATTGCAATATATAACAAAATTTTTAACTAGTCCATCATATTCCATAATTATGGATAAAATACACCGAATACATGAAAGTTATACTTATTGGAAAATGAAAAATCTACTTTTATATTGGAAGACCACAAAGGATAAAACGAAACTTGTCACAAAATAGAAAGTGATAGTTATAAATTGAAATGGATTTTAATTCTTTCAAAGAACACCATGGGTCAGCCATGTTTGACAGTTATGTACGAGGCATAGCAACATAACCATATGGCCAGAGCCTATTTTGAAATCATAGAAACCAGCATTTCAAACCATGCTACTGACTGATTCTTTTTGGGGACAACTATTTTTGTCAGGTAAGGGTAACACTCTTTGATCACAGTTAGGGTGGCTATGCAATAGTAAAGTGAACATTTTATGACTACCGTCTTTATCTCCAGTGGTCTTCTATTGTCCATAAACTCATTAGAGACCATGTCACATAACATGATATCCTCCTTAAATCTGCTTGGTTCTGTAAACTAATCAGATTTGGTCACATTGTTAAGGCCAGTGATTCATTATCAAATTGAAGGCGCCGCACATGAGTTATTCTCTGTCGGCAACTAAAAATCGCAAGGAAATCATTCCCTGTGCGACAGGCTTGCCACACGACTAGATACTGTCAGTGACTATTCGCAATGGATCAACCATGTTTGATATCTTGCAACTCACGTTGACTCTAACTAATCTCCTTGTGTGCGGCAAACATGGGACAGAAAATGGCAGCCATAAGTAACAAATCCAATCCTAACGAAGATAGAATCACATAATTTAAATTTAAAAAATATTGATGTATGTATAATAAACTGGCTTCGTCCTCTGAGCCTATAATGTTCTTGATCAAAGCCAAAATTTCTATGCATAGAGTCATTTAAAACAACTCGCCAAGTGTAAGTTATGTGGTATAAATGTCAGCAGACTTTGGAAGAATTGCCAACTCAGAATCATCATTCTGTGTGCGGCAAAAGCTGTCTTTGTTGGAAAATCTCTTACAATTAGTCCCTGATGGAGAATCACTCTTGTGCGGCAGGCTTTACCAAAGTAACAAATTATTAATGTTAGTATAGAAAAATAAAATGACCTTCATTTTAGGGAGCTGAAATGACGTCAATAAGTGTTTTGCTGAATGCAGTTTCATTCCCACAGTTTACTGTTTGTAAGTCATTAAGTTTAATACGAAAACACTAGTTTAATCTATTAAACTCATCATTTGGACATAAAGAACAGGAATGGCTGGACTGCACAAACATATTAGATCAATATAGGTCTCCTAAAATAAACCAGATATAAGGATGTGACATTGATTCATAAAAATTTACTCTGATTTTAGCTAACTGGGAATAGTTTAAATCCAGGTTTGTTTTTAGTAAGACAAGCATTCAAACATAACTATCTCAAACTAATGGATTAAGATGTCCGCTATTTTGATAGCTACGTATTTTCAATTTGATAATGAAAATTTGAAATTGATACATGGGCAGTAAACTAAAGCATACAGTATTGAAGGATACTTAATTGGTTAAGGGAAAAAACTGGCCAGCAAACTTAAAGCAAAAAAATAAAATACAAGCAAATGTCCCAAAACAGTTATTTTTAAAAAACGTTTCCAATTCAGCAGTTTTAAAGAGAAATCTTACCCTGACCAATTGATTGATTATAAACTCAAAGTTAAACAGGACTGCAGTGTGCACCTTTATATTCACCAATACACACTGATTTCTTATTTTACAAACTGATTCTTTTATGTTGCAGATATAAAATAAATTATGAAAAAAAAAAAGAGATAATTATTAAATATTGCCACTGTTTTACCAACTTATTTTATATAAACTTAACTGCTGCAAGTCTAGTTTGTTAATTTAAACAAATGTCTATATAAAGCTGGCATCCTTTAACATATGTTTGGTTTATTAAGATATGAACATAAAAAATTTATTCATAAATACATCAACATCACAATTATTGTCTATTCTAGGGTCTGGGTACATATACAGTTCTAACTGGCAACATAAAATTAAATGATTTCTGAATTAATAAATGAAACATCAATTTATAATCTGGGGAAAAATATATATATATAAAAAATGTACATGGTGTAAATATATACAATGGCTACAAACACAGATATAGGGCTTGTACGTTTTAAACAGATCGGTAAATGTAGGTCATATTAACTGGGACAAAATATGACAAACACAAAAATCTATGAGCTGCTCTTGTCAGTGTCTCCTGACCAATAGTTTTATTTTGAGCTACTATACATAATAATTCTTGAAGCGAGCTGCTTAAACCAGTATCAATAAACCCACCCCACCCATATTAAAGCTTATCAGGGCTCGAGTTAACTCCCTTGTTACAATTACATCCTGGACATCCAACCAGTCAAAACTCGCTCACCATGCACCTGGAGGTTTTGTAAAACCATGCACCTGCAGGTTTTGTAATTTTCAATGGCAGTTTTTCACTGGCCATGTCTTATGGTAACACGCCATATGATTGGATGACTACAAATTCCCAGGCATCCAATAAATTGTGTGGCTATAGATTCTGGTTATAAGGACTGCTAAGGGTTGGTATGAAGAGTACTCAGGAATAAAACACATGGCAAGCGAAGATTATCTGCCTGTTGAAAATATATTTCCAGAACATAACAAGCGGTTGGACTGTGTTTTTAAGCTTATATGTAATAAAGTACAACTAAGATAGATGCACTTGAAAGATAAATTTAAAAAATTTGGACAAAACAAAAAAAATATATTCACAAATTTTTTACAGTTTTCCGACACACATATACTTCGAAACAACAGTAGAGGGCGGAAGATAGTCAGCATGGATGGACAGTTACGAAACACATGTAATACTTCCACATTTATTTTCTGCAGTATTCTGTAACTTTATTATTATTTATTTAAAAAAAAAAGCCCATACACACTTAATGTTAAATACTTGATATAAGTTCATATTAGAAAAATGGCACAATAAAGTACACACAAATCTTGTTTTACATAATTAACTCTTTTAAAAAACATTATAATTTTAGAATTCCGTTTTTTTTATTGTGCTCTTCAATCAAATAAACCGTTTTATCAAAAATGTGTGACTGATTTATACTTCGGAGAATTTTTATTTACAACCAATTGTCATGATTTATCTGTCTTGTTCGAGGAATGACCCACATTATTAATGAGCTTCGGGCCAAATTGTTAGCAAAGAAGCTATAAGCGTATAATGATTAGACTTAGGAGTATGTGTATGTTCAATATTCTAGTATTGGATCGAATATGATAGTCCTTGCAAACACTGGTTCCAGATATGATCATGTTATGGTACAGATTAGGATAATAATAATAATAATGGTGTTCCACAGTTGACCAGCAGCTGTGTTTGTGGAAACCTCTGCTCAATCCACACCATCAAAACCTTGTGTATTCTCTATTGCAGTTAATAATCGCTTCCTCAGTTCATGGTAGGACTCGTATGGAGGAAGATCCAATCTGTTAAAACTGAAACAGAAAGCACAAAACCCAATAATTAAACGAGGATTAGAGGACTGAGAAATATTGTAAACGTACAGTAGAAACAGCAATCTTCCTATCATTTAAACAGTCCGATTCAAATGCTATTTGAAGAAAAAGCTCTTATCAAAAACATAACCAGGCCTGTTGTGTGAGCCGTTCTTGTAACCAGCGCCACCAAGAGAAGTTTTGGCCACCAGGACCCCATGAAAGTCATGTGGGCCCTTTCCAGGACCCTATGAAAGTCATGTGGGCCCTTTCCAAGACCCTATGATAGTCATGTGGGACCTTTCCAGGATCCTATGAAAGTCATAAGTGGGCCTTTTCCAGGATCCTATGAAAGTCATAAGTGGGCCTTTTCCAGGACCCTATGAAAGTCATAAGTGGGCCCTTTCCTGAAACCTGTGGCCACTTTTGTATGAAGAATTTGATATCCACCACACAAGATTGTTATTCACAACGACACATTTTATTTTGTTTGCCTTCCCCTTACATCTTTGTTTGTCTGGAGGGGTCCCTAAACTGTAAATACATTGGTTAATGCTTGCTGTTATTATCGAAACCTGACTGCCATCTAAAAATCTTATTTTGCAATGCAGTCCAGCCAAAAGCAGTTGTTGTACATTTGGATTAAGGAAATGCACCTTTATGATGACACTGCCCTTAGATTAAATACTGTTAAAAACGGAGAGGAAACCTTGTAAAAACCAGCCCCCTGATTGCTCGAGTCACATTATGTGAACATGGGTTAAGAAACCAACCTCCCAGTAACGGACATCAAGCAATGGTTAGACACAAAACACAGGACATAATACAATCCTTGATTTATTTGTGTTTAAAGCTATTCTTACTTGTATTTTGGTTATATGTCAACAATCTCTTTTAACAGTAATTCATACTTACACAGCTATAAACTATTAAGTCATCAAAATGCCAGTTCCTCCATTGTTAAGTAAAAATAGTGTGACTTGGCTTGAAACACACCTCATTAGGTCAGAGCATGGAATAGTAAATAATATCAGTTTCGATAGTAATAAAAAGCTTACCATGTATGTGCCCTGGGTAGCTGAGCGGGATTACCCCATTTCTCAATAGTAAATAACTGGGGACCATTACTCCCATATAGCTCAGCAAATCCATTCATAGGAACTCGAGATGTGCCTGTCACAAACTGTAACAGACGTGCTCGAACCTCATTATTGAAGGAAAACACAGCCTGAAAAAAACAACACCAATAGATCATTGCGTTAAATTATTAAAAACCACGAGTAATATTGGTACATTTTTATTCATTATTTGGTCAAGCTCTTTGAGAAATAATTTCATAATAAAATATGTTAAACCTAATGTTAGCATCAAATTTGACATATAGTTACCTTTTTTAAAAACAATTTCATAAGTTTGACATTTTCTGATTCTTGCAGTTTTGATGTAACACCAAAATGTTTTAAATTCCAATTGTCTGCAAAAAGCTGGATGAATATAGAGATAATTTGTTGTCATTTCTTGTAGAGTAAACTAAATAAAACTAACACTAGAATTGGCAACAAGATTAAATAATGATAAAAATATGACAAGTATACTGTTCTTACTCTCCACAAGTGGATGATAACAGGGTGGTTTGGATTGTAGTCGCCTTTATAAGCTGTGTGCTTCTTCCAATCATTTACATCAATATCCTGTAGCCCGCACATCAATAACTGTAACAAAAGAGTTATCTCCCTTAAAATAGTACACAATATAATCACAATCCTTACACTGACATCTAAAATCATTTTAACTTCAAACAATCTGAATAAAAAAAGCACAATTCTTTCCTTTAAATTGTTTTCATAGCTTTTGAATACTATTAATGTTGAATCAGTTTCATAAAGTTTTGGTGTATGTTTCAAATGTTGTACTCAAGGCTATTTGACTAATATGCAATTTTTACATGTGGATAAGCAGGAAGAATCCTATTTGAAACTCAATAGTGATCTCTACAATCAGACAGACAGACATCAGGTAGACATACAACACTGAAGATGTGCAGGGAGTTGAAGGGGCTCAGAATGGCCACGCTGACACGGTGCTAGCCTCTATAATAAGTTTGTTCGTTTAATTAGGGTTTAACGATGTACTTCAAGTGTAATTCACTCATATGACAACGGATTGTCCACTTCACATTGTTACTTGCCCTATTATGGTGGAAAACCGAGAGGAAACCTTGTAAAAAAAAAAAACTGTCATTGCAAGAGCCACATCTTGTGTCTCACTCAAATATCTGATGGTCGACAGATGGACTCGATCCCGTGAAGGGTACATCAGATTAGTAAGTGCACAAACTGCCACAAAGCCACGGCCACCTTTAGAATAAGAAATATTATTATTTACCTCTACTTCATTTTCATCAAATATCCTAATCATATCTTGTTGGACAAGAGCACTAAAGCCTTTCATAAATGCATTCATCTGTGTTTCTACTCGAGACACAAACCTCCATTTGATCACCAGCCTGTAGATAAATCAGAACCAATACATCCTATATAATGTTACATGATCAACAGAATGTTACTTGTTTTTCAAGATCAGGTGTTTAACGATGCTCTCTCAAGGATTGCGTTTTATTGATTGGCATTTAACGCTGTGCTTATGGGTATTTCACATAAAAAAAATTTTATTATTGCAAAGGATATTATTTTCAAAACTTGCTACAAAATGACTAGAGTTAAGGAGTGTAATTGCAAAATTTTCGTTTTTCCCAGCCTCCCTGTGGTTTTCAGATGTATACTCACTCAATGTAGTCTTTTTTGTTATCATTTGTCACTGGTATGTCAGCACCTCCTGGCTTTAATGGCCGTTCCTGGATCTAATTTCACAACATATAAAGCATTTAAAGTCAGCAATTCTTCATAATATATCCACTCCATATTGTGTCCTGTATCCACAGTCACACACAAAAGTTAAAGAAAGTTCATCGGTTAACTAAGTTTATTTTTAAACTTGGTAGATATAGTGCACGCATACTTTTTGACTGTTTGGTTTGGGGTTTAATGTTATACTCAAGGGTATTTCAATTTAAATATATGACAATGCTTCTTGCTTAAATGATGGAAAATCGGCAGGAAACCTAAAAAAAAAAACCCACCTCCACAATAGGCTGTCTGATATAGCTGATGATTCACAGACATACTTTTTATTTACATGATTACACTATGCGACAAAATATAAAATCTTTTCTTATACCTCTCCAAAGATTTCTTCCTCCACTGAGAACCGGAGGTCCAAATCTTCAGGATCATTTTCTAAAATCCATATTAGGGAGTTATAGTATTCTGAATCCTGAAAACACAAGAATGGATCAAAGAGTTATCCCCCTTGAAATAAAATCACAGACAATTTTGGTGGGTTTAATCTTACTAGATTAAATGAAAAAGTGTTCAAGTCGACAGGGAAAATTTTGATATGCATCTTATGTCTGAAGTTATAGAAATCTTTACTTACAAACTTAAATAACATGAAAATCTTCGGACAAACTTAAGTGCGTGTTAGATACATTTTATTAACAGAATTAAGTTAAAATGGTAAAAAATCGTACTCTGGATCGAATTGAATGACAAGTGTAATACCATAGGTAATAATGTTTTAACCCATATGACGACATGCTGACCCAAATGGATCGAGGAAATCACCCTCAACATCAATTTAAAAAAACATAGATGAGACAGGACAAACACTAGATGCAATACAAAGACATAACAGATCGGCTTCAATTTGCCCATATGCCCTGAGAGCACCAGCGGAACAGAAAACACTCTCCCAACTGCTTGTGAAAACTCTAGGACAATCAATAACACTGTGCACATGACACAATTGAACAGCAACTGTGCATTCATTTTGACTAACAGTTATCTTCCGATCTATACAAAAACATGTGCTTGTGGTAATATGCTTTTGTAAAATATTTAATGACTGTTAATAGATGTTAATCCAGGAGACACAACATCATTATCCAATACAGTGGTATAAATATCACCAAGCTTTTATGCTTTTTTTGAGGCTTTTGTTTGATTTGAACAGTGTTGTTATTGTGCTATCAAAAATTCAAACTAGCTAGAATTGAGTGAAGGACAATTTTATCCATGTCACTGTAAATGTGAAATGATTCCAATTTGTGTGTGGTAATAATCATGCTCTCGGATGTTTAGGACTAGCAGGTTTGACACAGAGCAATTGTAGATAATTTTTGCAATATGACTGTGTCTTTTTGTTACAGTTAACTTTTAGTATACTTTTTTTTATAAGTATATACCCCTAGACCACAATATTAAAAACAAAATAATTATATAAATCTTAAAGAAAATACATACCACAGACTCCATGTCATTCAGTGTTATTGCCTTAGACAACATCATCTTATAGAAAGGCCGGATGAAAAAAGCTACAAATAACAATATTTAATAATTTATTTAAAAATTGAACACTTTACATAATTTATTTGTTTTTTTGATCGGTGTTTAGCATCATACATAAGCATATTTACCCTATACGACAAATAATCCTTCACCACAGAGAAAATTAATGATGTCAAGTATAAGGAGAGTTGGACATTTTATATTCATAGTACATAACACAGGAGTTAAAATTGATATGGCAGAAAGGGGTCATCTAACGGATGTGTCACATTAAAATATGGCCTTTCAATTGCGTGAAATTCATATATTTTCTAAAATGTTCCATTGAAAATGTCTGCACTGGAACATATTCCAATTAGGGAGAAACTGTGGATAAATGGAGATCTCACTTTGTGCCAGAAGCCTGTGACTATCTGCGTATCTATCGGTACACATACCATCTAATAATTTGCCATGGAAAACGGCCATTCCTGCTACTCGGCCAATGAATTCAAAGTAAGACAAGTGTTCCTCATTGGCTAATCCAGACAGTGGGTTGATCTGTAATGTGTAGTTATCACTGAAAGAGAGCAAATCAATTGGTTGAATAGGTAAATACACTTTTGTGTATAAGGAGCTTTATTATTCAAAGATAAATTTAATTTTTTAATTTTATTTACGATGGATGAATTCCATGTGTATTACAATGGTTATGATGACTAAAGAGAGCAGTCTTATTGATCAAACAGGTTTCACAGGCTGTAGAACAAATAGTCAGATCGAGAGAAAACAATTCAACATGTGTCAATTTTAACTCTCTGATAGATCATTCAGTGAAACTCCCGGGAGGAAACCTTGTAACATCTTGTGACTCACTCATATACCTGAGGGTTGAAAGTCTCGATCCGAACAGACTCGATCCGATAACGGTACATCGAATTAGGCTTACCACTAAGCCACAGCCGCAGTACATCAGCCCCATTTAATGCTTTTAAGCAAGATATGCTTATCTTAGAAGCATATTCATCTCTTTGTACTTTGGTGTTCTATAGATTGTTAAAGAGCATACTTACGTAGCTGAATACTCAAAGAGTCCATAGTAAGGATTGAACATTTCTTTGGACAGCAGATAGAACCACTCTCTGGCCACACCTCCATAATCCAGACCTATCTCACCATCAAATTCTATCCACAACCTAAAGCAAGTTATATCCAGACCATCAGTGTTTTGTCATAAACATTTATAGATTGTTTTTTTCATTGTTTTTTTTATTTCCCTATAACTTCTATCAGTTGAGACAGAGAAATAGGCTTTACCACAGGGGGTTTTACATGTTATTTCTTTGAGTTAGACTGTCCCAAAATAAGAGTGTCCTAACTTATAGGGTACTTTACTTAGGTTATATCAATCCTTTGACAGGTGACAGTCAAATGGGTGAGGGAAACCATTTCTAACGGCAACAAACAAAGACAAGACAGAACAGTACAATCACAGGACACAACAGGTAGATGTCTCTTAGCACTAAGAGCACCAGGATAACAGTAAGCTCACGCACATCCACCCTCTTCATGTATCAGAGAATTTACACCATAAGCACAATAGATTGTTTGTTGGATTGGGGTTTAACATCATTGTTGTTGAAATTGTGCTTTTAGGGCCACTTCCCGTGATGGATCTCGCAGCTTTTTGACATCGTACTCAAGGGTATTTCACTTATATGGTGACGGATCGTCCACTTCACACTGTTCCTTGCCTTATTATGGTGGACAACTTGTGAGGAAACTTTGTAAAAACCACCACCCCGAAATTGCTGGAGCCACATCTTGTGACTCACTCATATACCAGAGGGTCCACAGATGAACTCAACTCGAAGTCGACTTAGAAAGCACACTACCTAACCACCAAGACACAGCCGCAGGCCTTTAGTTCAATAGAAATAAGTGTATCATCAGCAGGTACATGGAGTCAATTTTTTATTCATGGACATGTAATTGGTATAAAATAACTTTCACTTCTATGGTGTAGTTCGCCTCTACACATAGAATACCACAAACTGCTTCTTTACAAATAACGAAACATGAACAAAGTTTTAAGATTTTTCGCATATTAATTTTGATTAATTTATCTTTGTTTTCCACAAAATATCCACAAAAGTTATATATAGAATGATTGATTGATGCTTTACGCCGTGATTAAGAATATTTTACTAATATAATGACGAGTATTCAAACAATAATTGACACTAGCACAAACAAGATGTGAAGTGCTTCCATAATGTTGGGATTTTTCTCCAGTGCTAAGAAAAGACAGCATTGCTACTCTTCAAACAAACTGCCCTTAGTCAGAGGGGCAGTTATTTATAAATTATATTCTTACATGTCTCCCCAATATCTAGGTACAATGATAATAAAGGTCAACAATACTTAACTTTAGCTCTTAAATAACTACAACAAAAGACCTCTGTGCATTAAACTTACCTAGTTTTGAGAAGATCTGTTTTCTTTACATTCATTATGACTCTAAAGGAATCTTCTAGCACATTACGTCTCGTTACTTTGATGTCTACTTTGTTAGGTATATTTGGCTGGAATTGAAACAAAGTAAAAATGTATGATCCTTCATGTATTATTCAAACATGAGGACTCCTAGTGGATTTTGTTTGATTGGTGTTTAACGTCTTACTCAAAGGTATTTCACTTTTATGCAACAGATTGTCCACTGCATACTGTTACTTCCTTAATTACGATCGAAAACCTTGAGGATTTCTTGTGAAGACAACCCCACTAATTTCTTGAGCCACATGGTGTCACTCACTCATATACATGAAGGTCAACAGACAGACTCGATCCTGTGAACATTAAATCTGAGTAGGATTAGTAAGCGCACAGGCTAACTACTATATAAAGCCACAGCCTTGGTTGACCTATTGTGGAAGCACATGAATTCATCTTTCTCTACATTAAGAGCAACAGAGAAAAGTTTGGGTAATATTTGATTGTTGTTTGCACCATGGAAAACCAAAAGGAAACCTCATAAACCCAGGGCTATGGGTCCACTATGCGCAATCGTGGGCAATTTTTAGGCACAATAAGATGTTTCTTCATAGTCACTGTGCTGTACTTAGACATTTGTTAGAATTCCAGAAGCACATATTGGGTGTGTACAAATAACAAACACTGGTAAAACTACTCACAAAAGCATATAATTCTGTTGCTCAGAACACGACCCTGGTGGAGCAGAACTATCCTGTTCATAGCTAATAGCCAGTTAGGTGGCATATTTTAGATTCCTATCTGACTTACCGGTTTCCTGAGTTTTGATCTGAAATAGTCATACTTTCTCTTATAGTCTCTGGAATATGGTACAGCCTGTTAATAAACACAATGTCAGAATATCATCAAATGGATCAACAATGTTAATATTACAATAATTAGGTTACACAGTTATTTTGCTATGTAGACTGGTTCAAACTGAGCCTCTGTAGAGACAGTTATACAAAAGCTGAGCATACCGGTCCATAGATCAGGAATACAGAATTCAAGATACCCTGAGAAGCTTGAATAAGTAATGGATAAAGTATAGAGTAGATAAAGCGCATTGAAATATAAAATTATGACATGTGTTTATTGTAGCTGTTATTGCTTCATCTTTATAAGGGATTATATTGATGTGATTGTTTGTTTGATTGGTGTTTAGCATAGTACTCAAGGGTATTTCACTTATATGACGATGGATTGTCCACTTCACACAGCCTTATTACAGTGGAAAACCGAGAGGAAACCTAGTAAAAACCACTCCCGCGATTGC
>JARFOD010097510.1:0-15850 GCA_031763545.1 Mopalia muscosa
TTGCTTAGCAAGAGTTAGAAAGGCGTTGACATTGCCTACTGATTGGGCAAGCCATGCGTAGCCTAGACCAAGAGTTTCTATTAAGTGTTTGATGTTAAAAACCCAGTTGTGTTCACCCTTTTGGGAATAATCATCCATTAACAAATTATAAATAATTTTGATATACTTTCTATTACATGACTGCGTTATTTTAAGCCAGTATTTGATAATGATATAAAGACGACTTGTAGCCAATGAAAATCTACCAGTTTCACCATAAACGAAATCGTTTGGGGTAGCTGGTTTTAGTCCCAATGTGGTTTTACAAAACTTAAGGTGAACTCGTTCGATTACTAAGGAGGAGGGGAATCCCCACACTTCACAACCATAGTTTAAAATTGGAAGAATGAGCTTGTCAAAAAGATCGAAGTAATGTTTTACTGCCAAATCTTTAAATCTATACAAGTATTTATACAGCGAGAACAAGGCTTTTTTGGCTTGATCTGCTAGAGCTGTTTGGGCTTTAGAAAAAGATCCTCCAGAGGAGAAGACAATGCCAAGATAATTAAACGAGTTAACAGTTTCAAGATTATTATTATCTACTGAGAATACATCTGTTTTCTTAATTCGGCCACCTTTACGAAAAATCACAACTTTTGACTTCTTAGCATTAACTTTCAGACTCCATCTTTTACAATAACTTTCAAGAACATTTAGGTTGTACTTTAAGCCGTCTGCTGTATCAGCGAAAATTACAATATCATCCGCATATAGTAAAAGAAATATTTGTAAATACTCTTTCAGAACACCTTCACATTTAGAAGAGAAAAATTCATCCTCGATGTCATTCAGGTATATGCTGAACAAAAATGACGACAGGCATTCACCTTGTCGAACGCCCGTATGACAAAAATATTCTTCACCCAAACATTTATTGTGTTTAACTCTTGATCTAACGCTGTCATACATGGACATAATAACGTCAACAATTTTACCTCTTATGCCAAGTTTGATCAGTTTAGCCCACAAGTTATCATGTATAACATAGTCAAAAGCTTTTGTGAAGTCTATGAAAGCACAATATAGCCTATTACGAGAGTTAATAAAATGACTTATAAGACCTTGTAAAACAAACACGTTATCTGTTGTACTCATACATTTTCGAAATCCTGCTTGAGATTCAATATATATATAATATTTTTCAGCCCATGTTGTTAAACGATTGTTTAGTACTCTTGTAAATAATTTTCCAAGATTGCTCAACAACGTTATACCTCTATAGTTGTTTACATCGTTAATATTGCCTTTTTTGTGTAAGGCAATTACATAACCTTCGGACCATGCATCTGGGAAATGCCCACTATTTAATATATTATTAAATAAAGAGACAATAGTGGGTGTTAAATAGGGTTTTCCGTGTATAAACATTTCGTTCAGTAATTTATCCGGGCCACTGGATTTGTTTAATTTTAACTGATCAATTGCAGCTGTAACCTCTACGTACAAAATGGATTGGTTTAGTTCACTGAACATGTCATCATTTAATTCGCCGTTTAAATATCTATTTTTAAGAACAGTGGATTCAGGATTCGGGTTGTGGTAATCGCCAATCGGATTATTTACTTTTTGAAAGAAATCTGTTAAATCATCTATAGATAGATTGCTTGATTGTAAGGTCAAAGGTTGACTTTTAATTTCTTTCCAATATTCCTTTGGGTCTGAATACTGTAATTTTTCTAATCTTTGTGTCCGTTTGAAATCGTAATCAGATTTACTTTTACGTAATGTATTTTTGTATTCTGAACGAGCAGCAGCCATTTCCTTACGATTGTAATCAGATTTTAATAGCCGAAACATGTTAAGTTTTTTATAAAAGAATTTTCGGAGTTGTTTACAATGTTTATTAAACCATGGATTTGTTTTAACACTGTTGCGAGTATTTAAATTCTGCTTCTTTAACATGCATGCTGAACATTCGGATAATATTGTCACAAAATCCGTCAACTTTAGGTCTATCAAATTATTTTCTGTATTGTGATCGATTTCAGACATTAATTCAAGCAATCTTTCTTGGGTTTCAACAGATTTCAGGGATTCTGCAAAATTCTCTACCCGGTCTTTATCCCACACAAATTTTACATCAGAACAATTTGAATCTATGTTAGCAAATTCAGTAATATTTGGTTTAACATTAAGACAACTTTCTTGTATCGAGAAACAAACACAACAATGATCTGATAAAATGTTCGGCTCGTGAACAGAGAAATCGATTAAACGAGACAATAGGTCATTTTTTACCAAAACATAGTCAATTAAACTACACCCACGGCTTGTAACACAGGTGTATGCTCCCACGTTTTTATCAGAGCCACATCTACCGTTTGCTATGCGTAATGAGGTTTGCTTACATAAGTCCAATAACATCTGTCCATTTGAATTTTTCTTCCCTTTGTCTTGTGAGGCTCTCTTTGGTAATGGAATGTCACTGATGTAATCATCTGGCAAGGGAACATGAGTGTTCTGGTCATCTATTACGTAATCGCAGTCGTCTGACGTCCTAGAATTGAAATCTCCACATATAATGAATTGGCAGTTTTCATGAGTTGACATGAAGTTACATATTCGATCAAATACACTTGTATTCACAAATGGGGCTCTACCAGAGCCTTCAGGAAGCACATAACACAAACAAATAAAAAGATCATATGGGAATTTTGATAATTGAGAAGAAATCTTGATCCACAAAATATCGTCGCCGTCGCACTTTATAAATGAACTATCGTCGCACAATGCATATTTCACGTAGATAGCTAGGCCACCAGAATCTCGTTTAGCAGCTGGGTTCCTTTGGCGATGTAGTGTATATACTTTAAAATTATTCACATTCAAGTTAACAAAATCATTACTCCATGTTTCGGTAAATAAGAGCACATCATTATTATTAAACAACTGTTTTAGTTCAGGACTATCAAGTTTACTAATTGTTTTTGTTACCAGTCCTTGTACGTTCAGTAAGGCGAAATTTAAGGTCTTCTCCGTAATGTCCTAGGTTTTATTGGACTTGTCCTGTGGGAGGCTTACTTGATTGACATTTTTGGAGCCAGGATCGGAATTTTTATCGGACACAGCTTGGAAATAATCGGATACCCTTCCCCGATTTTGTTGCGAGGAGTGTGTTTTCTGTGATCGAGGAGTTGTTGGGGGTTTACTGACTTGGCGGCCATCGCTGATCGTTGATGGTCGTGTCGTTGATGACGGTCGTGTCGCTGTCTTGGTGTTCTCGGTAGAAAGTCCGGTTGTAGGTCTTGTGCCACTACCATTGCTGTGTTGTCGTACATTTCCACGGTTGACAGCGAGATGAGCTTCGTCCTGTTGACATTGGGTGGTCTCCACTGATGGGCCCACATTTCCACTGTCTCTCGGTGTTGATCTGTGTTCATCTTGAAAATGAGTGGTCTCTATGAATGAATGTCGGTTTTTATGTAATACATCGTGCCAGTCTATATATATATGTTCACGGGGTCCTTCCCAAAGTAAATATGTCCAATTTTTAGGTAAAAATGGCACTTTACTGAAATACGTCTGTTTTATAGGACACAGAGCTCTCGCAAATCACAGCCGTTCTGGAGATGTCTTCATTGGAAGCCAGTGCAAAAATTTAGAGAGTGTGACCATCGTATCAAATTCGGCCAGGAAAAAGGCGATAGGTGTTGTCTTAGCTAAAGTCAACGTAACAAGAATTTCGACGCTAGGCCCAGCGTCATAAATTGTTGAAATGGGGTGTTAGGGTTTTGAGCGAATATGACGTTTGCTCATGTGCAGTACCAGGTAGTTCAAGTCCTGTCATGAAATTGGAAGGGGTTTTCGCCATATGTACCACCAAATGCTGTGTTTTCTACCAGACAGTGAATGAGCCGTATCCGCAACACACACAGGAAAAAGTTTGTTTTCGTTGACGGCGGCTTGCCCTTTGAGAGCTGCCAAATACTTGGCGAGCATCCGTCCAATAGGGTATTTGGTCAGAGTTTTTATCCAAAAAATTGACATGCTCGACTTGTAGGGATATACTGATTTGTTTATTCGCGAAAGTGCATCTGCACGTCTTAAGGATGACCTTAAAATCAGGTTGTTCTGGCCGGTAAGTATAACGAAGGCATCTTTAGTTCGGATGGATCGCACTCGAATGGTGACGGGGTTGAGGAGATACTCGTCTTGAAACCCAATAACCGTGTGCAGGCGTCAGAACATATCCACTGATAGACTTTTATTCATTTGCATTATGCGGTGGACAACCCGTTGTTTGTCACCGTCGTTACCGTTTGTCGATTATAGCAGTTGACATAGGTTTATTTCAAAGCTGTCATCGTTTTAGGTGACATTTCCATAACGTTTCTGTCAAAAGAGTAGTGTCTCGATCTCCTTATCATTCGGGCATTTGTACCGATCGCCCGTTGTCATCTCTTATATCGAAATCAACGGCAGTGATTTCTTTTTTTTTTTTTTTTTTGGCATGGGCAAGGATTAAATGTCAAAATTCACGTTGTGATGATGCAGGCGGCTCACTGTCTTTAACGAGGGGCAGAGTATCATCTACCACACTTCTACCAATCATGGCAAAGTCCACACCCAACAACCCGGTGGACATAACTCAAATCTTCCTACGGCATATGGGTTGAAACATCGGACGTCTTTCATTAAAAGCGCAGCCCATCGCTTCTTTTGCGCTGTACAGCATGCAGAGCTGAGCGTGTTTTTATAACATTGCCAGGAACGTGTGGGTAAGGCAATATCATTTAGGAGTGTTTATCGATTCATGGGACCGCTGGACCCATATCGCAGCTGGTAATGTCGATATGAACATCGTCTTTTTGGTTGCTGAACTGTGGAGTGTAGGGTAACGTAAAACTTCTCGCCCTACACGCGATGACATGCGACCTATGGGTGGTCGTAGTAGTTGGTCTTTCAATAGTGATTTCAATGGAGGGGTCGTCGTTGCTGACGGCGTCCAATGGGACGGGCTGGCAATGGAGCTGATCATATTGATGTTGCTAGTAACCCCGTTGTGTGGGTGGGCGGCTGTCATACTCCTTTGATTGCTTCTGTCGGTGGGCGTGCAGGTCCTCACTAATGTGTGGGTGTTGGGAAGCCTTACCGCACTATACCAACTGGGATACTGCAATCCATGCGGATGGGATGACACTGCGAGATCCCACTAGAAGGGAGCCACCTTTATGTGATGAGTCACCGTCGCGGAACTCCACTGGCGATGAAAAAGCCCCGCGCAGATAACGGCCGCCGCTCCGCTGCTGGCTAGAGAAAATAACGGAGGGTTTGGTGATACTGATGGTACCCAAAGGAAGGGGCTGGTAGTGGAGCTGATGATATGTCTGTTTGTTGGTGTAGGGCCACAATTGACGACTACGGTTGGGTGTCGTGCGAACAGGTGGTTTGTTGCTGGCGGGTGTCGTAGGACGGTGGTGTTTTGAACACCGAGCTAGTGAATGTGGGGTTGTCGATCGATCGGATCCACCACGATCTGTTGGAGACCCAATCCCAATCCATCTAGATGTTCATCGCTTAAAGACCTCATGACGTCGTTGCCGAAGTTGCACGGTTGATGAGATCAATCGTGTGCGTCTCAAGGATGACGCGCCCGTGGATGACCAAGGTCCCCGTCTCTGGTGGGACTCATCCTGATGCGTTGTGATAAACGTGACCTTTCTTAAGTAGATGTTCGAGGACATTGCTTAGGACCTCGTTCTCTACACCTTACAGGCTCTCTGTTCGTGATGGTCGACCGATGTCAACCACATTGAGGCTCCTGCCAAGTGTACTGACAGTGACGTTGATGGTGCGATTGTCAGTGTTCAGATGGGAGATGGGGGCTTGGGCGCTCTGGCTTCAGAGGAAGTGGAGGTAGTGGTCGGGGCCGTCCAATGGGAGGTGTTCTACCTGGAAGAGACGAGGGAGGTACCCTTGGACGGGTCTTTGGTGGAGTGTGAGGGTAATGCGGCGGAGTGTCAGATCCCGCTTAGTTGATTGTCATGAGTTAAAATTTGCTGCAACGTCTATTGGTTCTGTTGAATTATCTACACATCTAACAGGTTCGATAGTCGTTATGTCCCTTTCACTCCTGATCAAATGTAATGCAAAGGCAGACTGACCCACAGGGTACCGTACTGTGTGCGTTTCGCCATACGCTGCTTCGTGTTGGCGGCAGTGCGTTGCAATGCTTCCAATAACCCAGAACCCACCAAAGCCATATTTTTCACCGACGTCATCCTGCTGCTTGATCGTGATTTTGTGTTTCCGCTCAAGGCCGAACTCGCGAGTCCTATGAGGGTGCAGCCAGAAAAATATAAGGTGCACGACGGTGCGTTTCCGTTTGAGACTGATGTGTTGGTCTGCCAGTAGACTGAGCTTTGTTTTGTACGGTTTCTATCGAGTGAGGGGGCGTTCCTTTTTAAAGCGGTTTGGCACACTCACACGCCAGTACACGGCTGTCGCTACCACCGAGCAGAGTGCGAGAGACATCAGGCGGGACTGTGCCCAACACCCGTAACACCGGTAAATGTTTCTTCACTAATGTTGTCTATCCAACTGCAAAGTGGGGTTGTTCAAGACTTAGACGTGTGGTGGTAGTTGAGTGTATTTACCTTACGTGTGAACAGGTACTGGATTTCCCTAGCACAACGACTGTGGGTAAACGGAGATGATCGCGGATTCGCTTTCTTTAAGCCTACGAACAAATACCCGCGGGGTTCAGGCGTGTTCCAGAGGTTTTTGAACACCACTAAATAATGTACTAGGCCGATCATGCGGTGGAACAAGATTTGTCGATGAAGGCTTCCCTTGGTAAAGAGGGCGATCACACATTCGTCCACGAGATCATCTTTAGATCAGGCAAACTTTCTTCAAATTATAACGAGACGTCGTGCCGTAGAGCCATTGGCATTCCACGAAACACCACACGATCCGATGTAAATTAAACTGGCAGCGTGGGTAAAGAACGTCTTACAACTTCCAGTGACCCCAGCTTTGAAGGCTGCAAACGGGATTTACGCTTATCCATGCTTGTGGTGTCAGTGGGGATGGCGAAATGGCTTGACCTGTCCTCATCGAGGGTGCTGCTAGGGTGATGCTGGAGGTATCGACACTGTCGTTGACTGTCCTGACAGTGGTACCAGGTAGGTGAGTTTGTATGACTATACCGAAGTGATCGACAAGGGTTACAGGAATCCACAAATTGGACCTGGATTGGTGCTCGCCCAACACTGCAATAAGTGCTTGAAGACCAACCCTTCCTTATAATGTAATTACAAATGGTAACCAAAATGCTCCAAAGATCCGCGCGCAACGCCTCACAAAATGGCGCCCACCTATTCAGCCACCCACCTATTCAGCCACCATTACAAGTCGTCCGCTTCATTCTTTCATTTCATATAGTGCCTTTCCTGCTTATTTACAGGACAGTATGCGCAAAATCAGTTCACAACACCTACAATACGTGCTAAAACACATTTACCGGGCCGTTTTCCGCTTATAGGATATTTCCAACATGATGTGATGGTATATCAGCCATGTTGTTTATGTATAGCTAATACATAAGATATCTGTCCTTGTTGAGATTTCCACTTTATGGCACCAAGAGTTGCGTTTGCTTAAATTATTTACATTTTGGCTTCTTTTTTCAAAGTCAGTCATTGCATAACATTAATTTACATCTATCCCGGTCATTTCCACTGTCCATGTGTAGAATTGATTCAGCACATTAACACTTTTTTTAACCGTCAAGACACCCCTTCTCCGTACTAGTATATAAGACTTGATCAACTTTCTCTATTCATCATAGTAAACCCACAGAACTTCTGCCTTGACGTCAAGTTAGGTCACTGGACTTTCTGACGTTACAGGCGATGCTCATTACTTATTGTGACATCACCACGTTTTCCCTGCTCTTCACCTTAGAAGTACTGAATGAAGAACAACCCCTAACGGTACTTAGAATGTATAGTGGTGAGGGCAGCTTGCGCCACTATACATAAATAGTAACAAATGAACCCAAGCATCACTATACACGATAGTGAATAATCCATTTGAAATTATGTTTAAGCAAATCATAGCAGAGTTCCAGTCACTATACTACTGGTAACCGAGTGTATTTGAAACTGGAGCGTTAAACGTCCTAACATAGTGGATACTGATCGGAATGCTTTTCAAAACTGTAGAGTTAAATCGCGGAAGTCATTGGTAACTGATCAGAGTGCATTTCGAAGCGGAGTGAAGTCAATGGTAACTGATTGGAGCACATTTCGAAGCGAAGTGTTAAATCTCCTAAGTCCATTTCAACTGATCGGAGCCCATTTTGAAGCGGAATGTTAAACCTCCAAAGTCAATGGTAACTGATCGGAGTGAATTTCGAAGCAGAGAAGTACACGTCCAAAGTCAATGGTAACTGATCGGAGTGCATTTCGAAGCAGAGAAGTACACCTCCAAAGTCAATTGTAACTGAACGAAGGGCATTTCGAAGGGAAGTGTTAAACCTTCAAAGTCAATGGTGACTGATCCGAGTGCATTTCGAACTGAAGTGTTAAACCTTCAAAGTCAATGGTAACTGATCCGAGAGCATTTCGAATCGGAGAAGAGCTAAACCTCTAAAGTCAATGGTAACTGATCCGAGTGCATGTCGAAGAGGAGAGTTATCCTCCAAAGTCAATGGTAACTGATCAGAGTGCATTTCGAAGGAGAAGTACATGTCCAAAGTCAATGGTAACTGATCGGAGTGCATTTCGAAGCGTAGAAGTACACGTCTAAAGTAAATGGTAACTGAGTGCATTACGAAGAGGAGAGTTAAACCTCCAAAGTCAATGGTAACTGATCGGAGTGCCTTTCGAATCGGAGTGTTAAAACTTCAAAGTCTGATTGGAGTGCATTTCGAAGAAGAGCTAAACCTCCAAAGTCATTGTACCTGATCAGAGTGCATTTTGAAGAGGAGAGTTAAACCTCCAAAGTCAATGGTAACTGATCTGAGTGCATTTCGAAGCGGAGAAGTACACATCCAAAGTCAATGGTAACTGATCAGAGTGCATTTCGAAGCGGACAAGTACATGAAGAGGAGAGTTAAACCTCCAAAGTCAATGATAACTGATCCAAGTGCCTTTGGAATCGGAGTGTTAAAACCTTAAATTCTATCAGAGTGCATTTCGAAGAGGAGTTAAACCTCCATAGTATATGGTAACTGATCCCAGTGAATTTCGAAGCGAAGTGTTAAACTCTCAAAGTCAATGGTAACTGATCAGAATTCATTTCGAAGCAAAGTGTTAAATCTCGCATTTCAACCCTGTGTTAAATCTTCAAAGCCAATGGTATCTGAACAGTGACTTTCAGACCAAAGAGTTAAACTTCCAAAGCTAATGGCAACTGCTCGGATACACTCATACAACCAGCGGACACAGCATGTGTCGCATACTGACTGTACCCTATACTACCGACTGTACCCTATACGCTGGCTCAGATAGCAAAGCTTTTCAGGTAAACTCCGAGGCCCTTTACCTGAAAATGTTTGCTATATGAACCAGCGTATAGGGTACAGTCAATAGGCCTGTAGGCTACTGTAAGCCGATCGCTGATCGCTGGTTATATGAGCGTACTGTTCGAAGTGCATTTATAACTGGAGTGTTAAACATCGAGTGTTAACTATGGTTATGAAAATAGGATACTGTAAACAATCTGTTAAGAAGACTACAATTTGCCGTATGGAGCAAAAGCTTTATTTGTGGATCAACCGAATACAAACAAAAGAAAAATAAGCAAAATAAAATAGAGAAAAGCTGGAAAATCCATTTTGATACAAAGGCTATGTGAATAGTGAATTCATATCAAGCTACCTACATGTAAAACCACCGTATTAATATTAATTTCACAACAGTGAGGTCAAACTGCCTTGACTAAATTAGTGTATTAAAAAAGTAAACAAATATAAAAAAAAACAATGGTCAGTCAGATCAACAGATCCTGTAAACAAATTATTCAGCTATAAACAAATTTAACAAACCTAGAAACTTAAATTTTGAACTAGTGAAAAGCCTTGCAGATTTTGGCAACAACTGTATGGACTACTTTATGAACTGCTGATCACTGTCGATCAGCATTTACAAATATGAACAGACCTTGACAATGAAATATTGAATAGCAGATTACTCTTGACAGATCTAGCGAAAAAGACAAAAACACATATATGGTAATAACAATATACAAATCAAACTTAACGTTGAATAATCAGATCAACAGATAACAGGAGTATTTTTTGGAAAATATCAGGGCCAGTCATTTATTTTTTTCAGGAAAGCTTCACAAGCCTTCATGGTGTAATAACCAATTATTTTTACCATTTTTAGATTTGTTTGTTTTATTAGGGTTTAACATTGTACTAAAGACTATTTCACTATTATGACAACAGATTGTCCACTTCACACTGATCATTTCCTAATTACGGTGGAAAACCAGCAGACAACTTGGAAAAAAAAACAAAACATGATTGCCAAAGACTTATCCTGTGACTCCCTCATTTACCTTATGGCAGTCAGACGAATCCCTTTTTAGATGATTATATCAACCTTGAATACCATTACATTCCCAATACTTTATAAAATAATCACAAATAACCCTAATGTAGTGCAATTGCTTGAAAATAAGATCATCTTTCACTTTCGGAGGCGATACACTGTTTGAGACAAGATGTGTTTGAATGGTTTATGTGTTTTTAATATTTCAATTTGATCTGTGACAGTGCACAGTCAGTAAGCCAAGGAAGGTCTGATATACATTTAGAACTAGTGGAGCTATGCGCCCTATACTCTAAAAGATGATTAATCCCTGACATTTGTTTGACAATCATCTGTATTGTGCAATCAACTGTGTAGGACCCGGCTTGTCACATTTATACCATTATATATTCATTTATACCTTCCCCTGCCCAACAAATCTATTTAATAATACTATTAATACTACAATTATTCAATGTTAGTTTACAAGTGTTAGTTTACCTTTATCAATAGACAAAGCATATATTCAACTGCAATTATTTAATCTTCCTATATAATCAAAAGAACAACATTTGTTACTGTTGTACTATACAATCAAGAGACTAGGCCCTATTGCCCTTGGAAGGTTCATTGCAACTGCTCCACGATATAAATTATAATTGTGAAAACCAGAGACGTTTCTATGACATTTGACTTGAGAGGTAGTTCTACTTCAAAGATCCAATAACAAAAAGTAGAAAAAAAAAATAATAATATAAGAGGTTTTTCAGCTGTTCAATCTTCAAAACTTAAATAACAGTAAAAGAAATATATCTGACAAATGCTGTAAAGCAGAAAAAAGAACAAAGTAACAATCACAGATGAAAAATGTCTGGAAGTGCATGCACAACTATATCAACAGAAATTTGTTATAAAAATCAAGATTCTAAAGTATATGAAAAAACTGTTAAACAAAAATCACTAGATAATATTAACTGGTAAAATCAATATTTTAAAAAACATTGGTTATATATAAGGCATCAATCTAAATTTTCATATAGACTGACATCCAGGCAGGCATTCTGAATATAATTACTACAAAATTGAAAATGTTTCTTTGACTGTGGTTTCATGCCATAATGAAATTTACATCACCTATATGAATGGTGTTTAGTTCCATCCTAAGAGTATTTACCCCAAATGTCACCCTTTTGCGTTCCAAGATTGTTCAACTGCACAACAATAATGTTGAGTGTTAAATATAAATAGTTTGTGGCAAAATGTGTGTTTTCTTTAAAGCAGAGAGCATGCTTATACATGTATTTTAAAGGTCATGTCCTCCAGCAGAGCCTTCAAAGATACTATTTGACAGATTATGTGTTTAAGAACCGGCCCATTCCACAAAGTGATCTTAAGCAAAGATCATATTTATTGACATGCCAACCCGGACCAGTACTGAGGTATTCTGTCGTCATCATTGTTATAAAGATCAATTTAGGCTTATGAAAAAAATATACAACTTCCTGGTGACACATCTGTTATATCTTTGTACAAACTATACCTAAGCATGGGTGATAAATTGGATTCTAAATAAAATTCATCTTGAAAATCACTTAAGAGCTTACACTATAAACATATATTTTTTTGTTATCTTTAATTTAAACAACATTTTATTTCACATACATGTATACATGTTCCATAGTAGTCAATAATGCCACTAGATGTAGCAATTCAAAGCCTTAAATATTACTTCAAAACCTGAATATTCCACTTGACTGTTTATTGTACAGTTTTGATTAATACAAAATCCTTTATCAAAAACAACCTCGTTCAGCTGATAAATTCCACTGAGTGCTAAATAATTCTGTTACGACGAAAAACAGACTTCCAGACGAGTTTCAAACCCTGGTAATTGAAATTTACTAGACCAGTGTGATATTAACACTACAGAGGGAATACTGCACTGATTCGGTGGCTTTTGAAGACTTTATTACACAATGTTTCTCTACCAATACAATGGAAGGAACCATTTTTTCTAGATATCCCCTAATATATTAATTAGCTAAGAGTGCATATATACAAAAATTTTCTCACAGACGAATAACAATTTCATGAGTAATATATGTTTATCTAATCACATATAGGTTAATACCATAATAGGATTTGTTTGTTCAATTCGGGTTTCAAGTCCCACTCAAGGTTATTTCACTCAAATGACAGTGTGACATCACAAACGGGTGGCTTCATGTTGCCCCTTAGCTCTAAGAGCATCAGGGCAACCAGAAGGTAGTAGCTCCCTCCCACCCACTGCCCATCATAATATAAGATCTTTAAAGTGAATAACTTTGTTAGATATTCAACCACCTTGTGTCTTCACATTGTCCAATTGTTTCTGAGATTCGTTGTAATGTTATCCATGAAGAAATACAGTTTGCAGAAAGCAGTTAAGTACACACATGATTAATAATACATATTTACAGACTTGTGATATGTAGTATATAGTACCTGACTGTTTGAACCATCCTTAAATCACTCAATGATCCCACACATACAGTAAGATAACACAAAAGAGATGTTGATAGTCATAGCGTATTTGAAGATTCACTTGATCCTTTAAAATTCAAAAAGAGATCTTGTGTTCAACAAACTGGTCCAGCAACTACAACATCATTATTTCACTCTAAAATCAGTGCTTATTAATTGCTAGCCACCTTAACTTCTTCAGAAGTAACTGGATCAACTTCTTCCACCCATGGGCTCGGCACTCTGCCATACTGTGAAAAGAAATTTAAATGATTGAAACTGTTAATATAATTGTAAATTAACATGTCAAAATGTCAATTGAGTAAGTCAAAGTTCATGGGTTATCTGAATATTGAGTAAGTCAAAGTACATGAGTTATCTGAATATTGAGTAAGCCAAAGTACATGGGTTATCTGAATATTGAGTAAGTCAAAGTACAAGGGTTATCTGAATATTGAGTAAGTCAAAGTACATGGGGTATCTGAATATTGAGTAAGTCAAAGTACATGGGTTATCTGAATATTGAGTAAGTCAAAGTACATGGGTTATCTGAATATTGAGTAAGTCAAAGTACATGGGGTATCTGAATATTGAGTATGTCAAAGTACATGAGTTATCTGAATATTGAGTGAGTTAAAGTACATGGGTTATCTGAATATTGAGTAAGTCAAAGTACATGAGTTATCTGAATACTGAGTAAGTCAATGGATGTATTACATTACCTGAATACAAAGTAAGTCAAAGAAGGTATTAGGTTACCTGAATACTGAGTAAGTCGCTGTAGAACCTCATACTAAGAGGCGCTCCATCTTTCATCGTGGGTATCTCCAGCATTTTACCATGATGTAATATCTTCTCCACCGGACAAACAACACAGGCTGTGCCAGCTCCAAATAACTCCAGTACCTTAACCCAACAACAATTTTAAGACATAAACAATCATTTTAACACATAAACAAAAAACATTGTTTGTTTGTATGTTTCTTTCTTGGGACGTGATTTACTGGCTTAATGTTACAATCAATTAATACATTTCCATTTTATGACCAAGGACTGTTCATTTAACACAGTTCTTTGCTTAAATATCGTGTAAAACCAGGAAGAAACCTGGTGCCTCCCTGAAACTGCCAATACCACATCATGTGACTCACTCGTATACATGTACCTGATGGTCGACAGGCAGACTCGAACCCATAGACGGTATATCGAAGTAGGATTGGTAAGCAGACATGCAAACCACTGGGCTGTGGCCCAAGCCTTGCTTGTACAGAGTTACACTACAAATATACCATGATTGATTGATTGATTGGTTGGTTCTCAAGGCTGTTTCACTTAAATGCTGTGTTGAACTGCAGCAGTACATAGCAACACTAACAAACATTCAGGTAGAAGTCTATCGGATATGTAATTTGCCTCCAGCACCAAGTAAAGATTATGACACTAGCACATTTCACCTTAAGTTTTATCAAAAATTTAACTAGACAACAGCTCTAGTTATGGTCACCTAAACAATGTTGAAACATTTATTAAATGTGTTGATTGTGTTCAACAGTTTAACATTAGAATCAAATAATTATATAAGACAAATTTTTCAGGAACTAAATTCTGGTCAAAATTACAGGAGAATTATGATAGCTTAAAACTAATTCAGTCTAGCATTAGTATCAGATATCACTGGAACATGGCAATCTGTTCTCTAATCACATTTATTTCACCAAGGACAGATGTACCAATTATGAGCGAAGTGTGTCGGTGCTTGAATAATCAATAACATCACGAGGATATTACCTGTATATTATTGCACCAATCATTGACAGTATACTATTAAAGAAATAAAGTTTCGAACAGACATCCAATATATCAGCAATACATCGATCAGTTTCAAATTTCGAATAATATCAGGGTTATTTATCAGCACCTGTTACACATTACACAATCTCTCAGCGCTACTACAGTGGGTGTAACAGAGTTACTTCTAGGAAAAATGGCATTGTATAATTTAATTAATATACATATATAACATCCCTTATAACATACAGACGGTATGTTTCCTTTCTACAAATTTCTACACGTTTAGCTAGGCATGAAGCATTTATGTTTGATTCAAATATAATTATAGGAATACACTCAGTCCTAACTCATTCAGTGTTTTGTTGCTACACAATAAAAGCCAAAACGTTTCACATTGTAATGATAAGCCAAAACCTTTTATAGTGTAATAATGCTAAGCCAAAATGTCTCAGAGAGTAATAATGCTAAGACAAAGCGTGTCACAGTGTGATATATCAAGCCAAAATGACTATGTGGAAATCAAGGGGGAACCTTGCTTAAAACACTTTTTTTACCAAAAATACTAGCCTCATATTCTTAATATTTTAAAGGTGCTAGATGGCTGTTTAACACTGTACTCAAAGGGCCAATCACAGGACCATAAAGTTTGTTTGTATGTTTGTTTGACTGGGTATTTCACTTATATGACGGATTGTCCACCTCACACAGCACCTCTCCTTATTACGGTGGAAAACCAAGAGGGTATTTCACTTATATGACGACGGATTTTCCACTTCACACAGCCTTATTACGGTGGAAAACCGACAGGAAACCTTGAAAAAACCACCCCTGCGATTGCTGGAGCCACAACATGTGACTCACTCATATACCTGATGGTGGAAAGGCGGACTCGAACCTGTGAACGGTAAATCAATGCATGTTTAGTTCAGGAAGCGCACTCCCCACCACTGAGACACGGCCTCAGGCCTGCCAATAGATGAAGTAACTAGTCCCCATAACTGGCAACAATAATATAAATAAATAAAGGCCATGAT